>NW_004624776.1:8337195-8348653 GCF_000247695.1 Heterocephalus glaber | reverse complement strand
AGATATTTCATTTTTTTGGATGCTATTGTAAAAGGAATTGTTTCCCTAATTTCTCTCTCAGTGAGTCTGTTATTTGTGTACAAGAATGCTATTGTTTTTTGTGTGTTGACCTTGTATCCTCAACTGGATGTTTTTAAAATAACTTTCAAAAGAATGGACCTGCCAGATGGGAAAATATGAAAAGAATGTAGCATTCCTTTGCTGAGTCAGTCAATGAAGCTCAGAGGCTGCAAAAGAATCACAAGGGCTTGATAAAGAGGCCAATCCTTAAAGGATCTTCAGAGCCAGATAGGAATATTACAGTAAAATGTCTTAATTTTAAGAGAGACAAAAAAATGCAAATTTTTAAAAAATCATGTAAAATCAGCCATTCAGTGGAGGAACTTGTCCATGTCCAGGAGGAAGTAGAGGATCCATATTGGTATCAGAAAGAAGAATTAGCTGTTTTCCTGTGGCTCAGAGTTCCAGTTCCAGTTTACAGTGTCACATGAGAAGAGTCTTACAAACAAATCGAATCCCATCTCCTGGCCAGAAGACAGAGTGTCTAACTTCATCCTCCGGAGATGGAAACTCCAACTCACAGGAGGCAACTGTCAGCTCAGTAGGTAAGTGATGTCCACTGAGAAGGCTAGAATTAAATACTGAGTGGAAGGAGGCACTCAAACTCAACACTTTTTATGTAAGTGTAGGAGTAATGTATATGTTACCAACCAGCTGAGGGTTCTGCCCAATTCAGACAGAAATCTCAAATGGACAAAGTGCTGCTCCCTTAAAGTTAGTGGCTCCCAGCTTTGATTGCCAGTGACTGAGTCCTTAGTGCCACAGCTCTGACCCTTGAGTGCCATTGCCTCTTAGCTTTTAGTGTTGTGCCTCTTGTTATCATCGCTTAGTGTCACAGGCCTCTCCCCTGCTTCTACTCACTTTGTCAGCTCCAGCACCTCCACAGTGAGGCTCATAGGCCCTCTGTGGCTTTTTGGAGCTCTACTTTTACTCCCTCTCTGGGGTGTTAGGCTGCTGACCTCTCCAGGGCATGCTACCCCCCCCCAACTGACCTCAGGTCTCAGCCTTTTACCCTCTTCCTTGGCCAGTGGCCTCAGACTTCAGGCCTCAGGACTCAGTTTATCTCCTCTGCTTGAAGCCTCCAGCCCCTGGTTGCAGGCTCAGTTTCTCCTCCACCAGCAGTCTTGGGCCTAGGGCCTTGAAGCACTTGGGCTTCTACTGCAGGCTTTGCGGATCAGCCTCAGGGCTTAGCTGCCACAGGTCTTCATTCCCCGGGACACCATCATCAGTCTTTAGAATTCTTCAGTGTTAATAACCCTTAGTGTTACCAAGCTCTGTGAGTGCAGCCTGCCTAGCCCACTCTATTCATATAAAAATCACAAGTAAGGAATAGGATCATCCAAGCAAAGAGGCCTATGTTAAGATCTATGTAATGCTGCAGCACAGAGGCACAGCTTGCAGCAGGAGATTCCCCTGGACTGACCAGAGGAGAGTGATGGAGGGCTGCTTATGTAGTAAAGGAAGAGTGGACTGCACAAGCACAGTTTCCTGGCTTTTGCAAGAAACTTTTGTTCTAGGCCTTTGGAATAGTGTCAGAGGGAGTGGGCCATCTGAGGGTTGCAAAGTGGAGCCATGCTGAGTGGCCACAAGGCAGAGCCACCTGGGACAGGTCAAGCTCACTACAGCCAGGGTCAAAATCTTATGCAGCAGCCATACAGCATCCGGGACAACTCAACTGTCATAAGGGAATCTTGGCAGATAGTTTCTATGCATCCACAAAAATGTGGGGCTCAAACTGTGGCTGCTGTAACTTTTGTGGCATCTTCAGGAGGAACTGTTGGGTTGATTGTGGCCCACTGGGGTGAAGGCATTTGGGAGCGATAACAGCAATGAGCTCTGCTACTCCCTGGTCTTTGTGATTAGGTATGATTTTTCTGCTGCTCCTCAGAAGTGGCAGTATTAGTGCAGTACTGGGGTACTGTGCTCTTCCCGGGGGTCCTTTCCAGGCTCTTGTCTTGAACAAAGAATTGGACAGGAAATAAGGTAATAAGGTTTTACATTTATTAAAGGTGTTAAAGGTAGAAGAAGAAATATGCTCCCAGAGTGAGTGCAGTCCAATTAAAGTAGGAAAAGAAATAGACAAAGTACAGTCTGCAAGGTACAGAGCAGAGAACAGTGAAAATGCTCACAGTGGTCTCGAGTTAAATGGTCGCCATTTTTTATGTCCCCCATTCTGATATACCTAGGCCATCCTATCAAAAACTTGCTTGATCTTGTACCAGAATTAAAGATAGCGTACTCTGATTGGCACCAGATGAAGGGCCTGAAAGCTGTTCTACATATGTCCTGGATCTCTGTGATTGACAGATCATGCCCACCTGCCCACCCTTTTGCTACTCCTCAACCTCGTGCCTGAGCAATAGTGCCTGGAGCTGGGAATGGGTGTCACAGCCACCATTCAGGTCATGCCTTTTTATGGCTGTCAGGGGAAAAGGGAAGGGTGGACCTCTTTTCTATCTCATATGTATACTTGTATTTATACTATTAGTCATGTCTAAAAGAAGTTAGTATGTTAGAGCAGCTAACAGATTAGTCTATTCCAATTTGATGCATAATTGAAGGTGTATTTACACATAAGATGTTAAGCTGAAAAGTCCAGGAGAATAAAGTTAGTAAACATATTGGAATTCTAAAAGAATTAGTCATCATAATTATAAGTTTGACTTATTCATAAAAATAAGTTTTGGGAAGGCTTTACTAGTCTCCCTGGAAAACTAAGAAAGAAAATAAGATAGAATTATGTATAAACGTTTAAGGGTTTAGGAGAAGAAAAATATTTCCTTCTATCTTAGTTTCATTAACTGGGAACTGTAGGGCAATGAAAATGGCTTCTTCCACCCTTCTAGGTTCCTCAGCTGAACTAGAAATTAAATTGATATAAAACAGATTAACAGGAGAAAATCATATTTAATTACATATGTAAATAGAAGAGTCCCACAAAACATGACTCAAAAAGGGTCAAATGATTGAAGCTTATGTGACAGAAAAGAGTAAGTAAGGACTTGGTACTTCTGAGAAGTTCAGATGGGTGGAGGAAAAGTATAGTGAAAAAGGGAGGTTTTGTTATGCAGATTAAAGTCTCTCAAATGACAAAAGTTGTCTATGTAGCCTGTTCCTACAACAGTGTGGGGGGCCTTGCCCCCCCGCTAGAACTCTTGAGTGCCTTTTACGGACATATCCGGGCCTGCTGCAAATCTACCCGGCAACAAGGAAGTAGCCCCAGTACCCTCCTCTTGCTCCTCCCCTCTAGCCCTACGGTATATATGTTGTAGCAGCTTCCGCAATAAACGAGACTTGATCAGAAACCTGTCTTGTCTCCATCTCTCGTGTCCCCTGTCCCCTCTCATCCTCGCTCCCCCTCTAGGGTCTCCGTTGACTTACCCGTGGGCCGGG
The DNA here is from genome assembly GCF_000247695.1 of Heterocephalus glaber. Next base: position 8,345,200 of record NW_004624776.1, on the reverse strand, counting down.
ACACAACAGATACTTTTACTAATGTAGATTTCCTTTATAGATGTAAATTTGTTTTACAAAGGACTGCATTTGAGAGCTACACCTAGGTCTACAGTTTCCCAGAATAACAAGCTCAAAATGTGCCAAAAAAGTGTATTCTGAGGTGGCTTTTTCTGGCTCCAACAGTCATGTTTTGGAGGGCATGGTTTGATCTCCAAGGAGCCCCTGTAACAAGGGAGATATTAATGCAAGAGAGCCAAGATTTCTCTTCCTCTCCCACCACTAGGTTCATGGCCAAGCTGCTTATAAAGAAAAGACAGAGTAATGTTGACATAAACTAACTCTGCTTTAAGAAAATAAGAAAATAGTTTATTCTGAGCCAAATAGGAGTGACCATGACCCAAGAAGACAGATTCAAATATTGGAACACGTTCTGCAACAGAATGGGTTCTGTGAACTTTTATAGGCAGAGAAAAATGAAAGCCATCAATCAGTGCATTTGACAAGTATGTTAGTGGAAGCATCAGGTAGGTAGACTACAACAGAGCAAGGAAATATTTACAGGTTTCAGATATTGTCTTATAGTAGTCTTAGCTTTAGGACTGTGGAAGCCAGAGGTTCCTACCTTAATGATTCATTCCATGATTTATCTAATAGTCACAAGAGTATCAGGTCAGATTTAGAGGTTGAAACTAAATGGCTATTAAAGGGACTAAGATAACCCAGCATAATTTTGGCTCTTGACCTGCAACATTCATCTCTCCCCAGTCATGATGTTCTACCCAACCAAGGTCAGACCATCTGTAGCATCTTTAATACAGCTGCAGCTTCTTCAGAGAACTGCAATGTCATAGTAACTAGAGGAAAACACACACATTCATTTAATAAAAGTTTTGCATGTCACAGGAGCTGAAGCAGGAAGGCATTGGCAGGACTTCGAAGTAACAGCCTGAGAGAAGAAGGAAAAAAAAAACAGACAGCTGCAACTCTGTGCAGTAAGAGAGGAAAGTAAATCAGGCTGTCAATTAAGGGAGCAAGTTGCTATAGTCCTTGTGATAAAGGGGAGATGTGCTGACAAGCTGGATGGGACTGGTACAAGGGAAGATGGCAGTGATAGATCTGACAGAGAACTGACCAGAAACTTCATTATACCTTCATCGCCATGCATTTCCCAGACGGGAGACATAACATATTCTAAGCATATTTTCAGCCGTGTGCACACTCATGCCTATGCAATAAATAAATTCAGTCTGTCCAGAGATACCTGCCTCTTTTGGAAAAAAAACCAAAAACATGAATAATGACATTCCTTTGGGACCTCATAAAAGTGGAAGGCATCCTTTGTTATGTGCTTCTGTCTGTGGAGTAGCCAACTTCTCTTTCTTTTTCCTGTGCTGCCTACAGGACAGCCAAGTTTGTTTCTTTTCTATAATAAACTTTCCAATTAAAGCTTTTGTCTGTGAATTCATGATGTAACTCAGTTTTAATTTCCATTATCACTGAAGCAAGGACCCATGTCATCTGGTGATAGAGCCTTCATAAGGAAATGAAGACCCCAAAAAACAGTCAAACATGGATGTTCCAGTGATAGGCTGAATGAAGAATGGAGAGTTGTAGAGAAATGTTAGGATGAGGAGTGTGTAATAAACTGGGAGGGGTATCAGCAAGGCCAGCTTGTTCAGGTTCTTCTCTGTAACCAAGAGAGGTGAGGATGTGATGTTCCTCAGACTCAGACAGGGCACGTCTTCAGGGAAAGCTTAGACTCCTCTCTTCCTGAACATGCAGACTCTCAAATTCCTTCAGCTTGAAACAGTCACTATGTCAAGACACTGTGTGTCCTGAGGCCCATCAACAAAATGTAATTAACTAAATTACAAAAGCCATTTGATTGTAATTGTTAAAATGTACTAATTTGAGCAACACCATTCTTGAAACATACTTTTACTAATGTAGATTTCCTTTATAGATGTAAATTTATTTTACAAAGAATGCATTCAGAGCTATTCCTGGGTCTGCAGCTTCTCAGAATAACCAGCCCAAAATATGCCACCCCCCCACTTTTTCTTTCTTCTGTGGTCACATTTGAACCTTTTTAAAGTGTATAATTCAGGGGCGTTAAGTGCTGTCACAATGTTGTGTCACCATCACTTCACTTTATTAGGCTTGTTACTTACTGTATCTTTCACTCCCCTAGAACTAAGCACATCCAGGGCAGGGATTGTGCTGTGCTTGCTGATGTCTCCAGCACCTGAACTATGGTCTGTGCTGGGGTGCCAGTAAATTCTCATCTGGACCTAACCGCTTCCTAGTAAGGTCACTTGGTGATCCCAAACTGTGAGGCGGTTCCTAGGGACGAAGAAGACACGGCCTGTGGCTCTCTCCTTTTTTTTCTCTAGGAAATCAGGAAAAATTCAAAGAGTGAAAAATTGCCTACGATCACAGGAAGGTCCAGGATGTGGACTGGCCAGGCTGGGATCCCCCAGTTCAGGCCCTATCTTCAGCTGCTGGCTTCCTGAGGAATGGGCGTACAGACAACTGCTGTCTTCTCCAGAACAAGGCTGACAGTTCCCCTTGGCTCACTGCAAGAATCCCCTTAGTGACTCGCAGTCTTATGAGGCCCCAGTGTCCTTGTTTTTCTTCACATCCACTTATGACTCTATTAAACACAGAAGACTATGCCAACAGTCTTTCTATCAACCATTCCCCCCGTTACTACATATCATTACTGAATATTGATGACTTGGTAACCCTGAAACCTGTTACTGCTCCTAAGTTTCCTCAGATGAAAAAGGAAGTAGCATCCTCCTTGTCTATGGGCCAGCAAGGTTCTCAGGTGCAGACAGAGCCTATACAGGCCCGTTCCCCTACAGAAATTGACTTAAGGTGGCACTGTTCAGCATATGCTATGGTCTGTGTCCATCTGCATACATTTTGTCACCAAGCCATGGCAAATTAAGTAAGTAAGTGGATAGAAACATTTATAACAACTTGACAACAGTTTTATGTTGTTGAATTAATGATAAAAGTTGGCACTTGTATTTTGTCTGCTTTGGGGGTTTTGTTTGACTTTTGCATTTCATTTTTCAGTAATTCATGTTTATTATACTTTGCAAAACCATCAATCAGTGATGTGTTGGAAGTTTTTCAATGGTTTGAGGGACACTGAACTAAAGGATATAGAGAGGCTTTCATGGACTCTCACAAGGGCCAAGGAATCAAGCCTGAAGGCTACCAGCCAGGACCAAGACAGAAAAACATCATAAGCTCATGAATGACCTCAGGCTCTGGGGACAACCACAGACCACTGCTGTCACCAAGCCTGGCACTGTTCTTGCCAGACCTACTCTGTGTTGTGGTCCCAAGCCACTAGACTGAAGGCTGGCACAGAGTGGGTCTAATTTGGCAAAGTCTATGTCTCAGCTCTGTACACTGGCTGCATCGGTGACTGGGAAAGCAGGCCCTGGCTGCTCCCTGGAGAGGTGGAGATGTGCCAAGTGGGAAACCCCAAGAGTGGAAAAGCTTCTTCAAGGAAAATTAGCAGCCAAAATCCAAGATCAACATCCATCCTACATTCCCAGTATAATCTTTCCATACTTTGAAATCCTGTGTTGTCCTAGGTACTGTCTCATATGTAGAAAACAAAAATGGGTAAAAAAGGGCTCCACCTTTGAGGCTCTAGGAGTCTGTAAGAGACAGACACATAGGTAGAAATCTAGAGTACAGTATGATGGCTAGAATAAAAATATACAGTATACAGCATGCACTATAAAATATACAGTGTGATAGAAATAGAAAGGGGGTGATGAGTGCTGAAGAGTGGGGAAGGAAGCCAGTTAGGGTCAAGGAAGGTCAAGAAGAAGTGGCATTTGACCTAGATCTTGAAGAATGTGGTATAGGTCTCAGTTTCTGCCTACACGTGACAATATTTAGGAATGGCCAGAAATCAGACAAAGCTTCGGCTGTAGGGAGTGAGGTAGGGAGTGAGGTGGGAGTGAAGGGCCACAAGGATTGGAATGAGCGCGTATGCTGTGTCAGCAGTTATTGGTTTACAGTCCTGTAGGCAGTGGGGAGATAGACGAGGAGTGTAAGGAGCAAATCTAAGTGACAGTGAGGAGAAAAGATTGAGGTAAGCAAGAACAGAGAGCTGGGAGCCAGTAGGCTACAGTACGTAATCCTTTAGGAGGATCTGAACTTGGGCAGTGACCAGGATGGAGAAGGACAGTCAGACCAATATCCAGAAAGAGGTAGAGGTCACTGGTGGACACAGATGCTCTACACTTGGAAAAACTGTGATGAGAAAGAATGAGGGTTTGTGGGGCAGGGGGAGATGAAGGGTTTGGTTTTAGAGCCCATGGGATGGGTAGCCCCAATCCATCATGTAGTTGGAGGTGGGTGGAGCCCAAGGCAGGGAGCAAGGTAGAGGAGACAGGCCCTACTGGATCCCTGCTCTGCATGGAATCCCTGTGCTGACCTCATCAGGTACTGGACCACTTAAGATCATGCAGTACACAGGGAGCATCTTCCTTAAGGTTCATGATGGTTGTTAGGTAAAAACTTTTATTGTGAAATTACTTAAATCATTATTTGTTCAATTAAAGAAGCCAGATTTGGAAGAGAATGCATGTGAAGTTTAAAAGTGCAACATGATACCTAGAAAATTTCTCCCAGAATTACAGTAGGTTTGATTCTCTACTCCTTTTAAGAGTCACCAGGGAGAGACCAGAAGCACAGGTGAATTTCTGCCCCAGAGAGTCACTAAGCCGTGGCTGATAGATATAGGGATAAATATCCAACTCTCTTGCTTCATGGTCACAATAATTCTCAGGTGTGTGTCCTACACGCCCAAGATTAGACTGGTGGCAAATTGTGGTAGCTGACTCAATAAAGTCATTCCTTTATTCTGATTAAAATGGGACCTTGCCTCCTTACTCAACCTCCCTTAGCTATTTATGGCTACATAGTGGCTTTAACACATCAGTTTTTGTTGTGGGGAAGGCAAACCTGGAAACCAGGAGTGTGTCAGTACACAGGAGCTGAATTCTTTGTTGAACTTCCTCCCAGTGATTTTCTGGGACCTTCCTCAGAGATGCTACACACATCTCTTCTTAATTCCAGTCTAGCCAACCAATACATTTGTACTTGAAACTAAACATAGAGGGAATATTTAGGGCAGAGATATCAGCAAACACTGCCAATCAGGGCTTTCCCTAGAGATATATGCTATACATTTTACCAGCACAAAACTGTCTCCACCTCATCAACTAATACACAGTCATTAAAAATTATGCTCCAAACCAGTTAAATTATAGGTATGTATTTTCATGAGATTTTATTGAGTGAAATAATAATAGTGTGTTTATTATTTAATCTTTTAAAAAAGTAATGGGAACCCCTCTCTAAAAGAATATAACTGTTTATATGATTATATGAATGTGGAAGGAGGTATGAAGGAAATATAAAGAAGGGGTAATGCGATTAGGGTAGTAGAATGGAAGACTGGTTAAAATATGATTTCATATATCATTTTCATACACATGTACATGTGCATATTTATATAGAAATCAAGGCAAGGAAGACGAAGTTTATACCCATAGATTTATAGGAATGTTTATAATATACTATCAAATAAAAAAGCAAGTACAGCACCATGTGTTTGATGTGATTCTATTTCAGCGAAATGAAGCAATCCCAAATCCCAGGACATGTTTATATTAGTCAGCAGATTCTTCCTTGAGCAGCATAAAAGTTTGTAAGTGTATAGACTTCAGATAGGTCAGAAGGGTAAGACGAAAAGTTATGGTGATATTTTAAAAATATATTTGAACTATTTCACATTTTACAACTAAATTATATTTGTAATTTGAAAGGTATCAATTTTTTAAAATCTCTGGGAGGAAAAAGGTGGTCTTTCACACACATTATCATCTTTGCCCCACCTATCTGTAAGAAAAAAAAATACACTGTTATCTCCACTTGCTGTTAAAGAAGCAGAGCTTAGGATGGAGCTGCCTTACCCAAGACCCCTGACAAAGAATGGTGGTATCTGTCTTCTACCATGTTTTCTTCACCCACTACCCAGAGGTCTCTGCAGGTACCCTGGGCAATATGGGAGCAGGAGAATGGTAGCAATTCCAGAAAGTGGCTGCTGTGATTTGGAGAAACCTGAGCCATGCTGCTTGGATTTTGAACCTCCAGATCTGTTAGCTAAATTAACCTCTTTAAAGCTAGCCTGCCTTAGGAATTTCATTATAGTAATGTGAATCAGACTAATGCAGTGGCCAGTGGTATCTTCCTGGCAAGGACAACTGCATAGCTGGGAATGAACTCTGCCTATAATCTAAAACACCATGAACACATAACTATCAGTATTTATCATATGTAAAGAAAAAGCCTATTTGTTTAACCTTGACTGAACTGCCTAGTGTTTGCCACAAATCTTATTATATCATCTGGGGCCTTCGGTGCTAGTTTCACGGGGTTACTCCAGGTCACATGGCCAAAAGAATATTCATAAACATCATCTGTGCACTGGAGGAAGTGGCACATAATGTGTCCTTCATCTATATCAACCATGTGCCTCTCCTAAGTCTTTTTTGCTAGCTCCACAAGAAGAAAATCAAGTTGGAGACCTGGCAAGTCCTTACCTACAGGAAGTCCTTGGGGCATAGATATGTGTACTACTCCTTTGCCATATCAGCATCTTTAACCAACACTCCCTGTGCTTCTTTTTCAGGGAGCTCGCCAACTCCTTGAAAGCCAAGTGTGGACTGTGACATGGCCAAATGAACCATAGCAGTGGCTCCAGGTGAAATCAGCCCATTTGGCACTTTTAACCCGTCTTACCATCCTCGATGACAGTCAGCACATGCTTTTCTTTACTGCCAAAGCTTTTCACTTGAAAATGGATTGGGAATTATGTTTCAAGGTTCAGAAATGTTCTTTCTACACCTGTGTTGAGTTGGGTATGGTTGACCAAGACCATTGGGGTTCAGTAGATAGGTTTAGATCAGTTGGTTGTCATATGGAGAGCTAAGCCCTGGATCCAGAGCTCACCACCTGCAGGTAGGCCTAGCTTTGCTGCTCTCTGTGGCACCTTGGACAAACCAGAACTTCTCTGTAGATGAGCGTCCCTGTCTCTGTATAAGGACTGTAAAACCTCCTTTACTTCCCTCAGGGATCATTGAAAAATCAAACTAGAAAATGAATGAGAAACTGCTTTGTAGACTGTAAGTACTTTAGATGTACAAGATGTTGTTACTGATTTGCTGTGTTGTAGGAAATGAGAAGCCTCCTTAAGGCTCCCTATTTTCAGGTACATATGAAAAACTATATACGTATGTATATACATCTTCAATTTGAAATTATTCATGGTTGATTCAAGTACTCTGGTAAATCTTTTTGTAATGTTGAATGAAATTCCCTCAGGAGATTCTGTTGATATATGTAGAAAGGAGAAAAAGGAAAGTGTTTCCCACCAAGAAGTAGGAATTTTTAAAAGATGCTGTCTTCTTGACCATAGTTATTTCTGCTTGACATTATGGAAATATCTTTATTTCCACAATGTTTGCACCTTGTTTCTTAAATGGGAGTTTTAGAAACAGGCTTAGTACAATGTGTTGCTTGAGACTTTCAAAATGCAAATAAGTCCTTCAACTCAAAGTTCAGAATATTCTTCTAAATTTAAATGAGATCCACTTCAAATTTTTGGAGTGTTGGTTTGGTATTCATGAAGTTCCTAAGGTTCTCTTTATCATGAAAGTACCTTATTTCTCCATCAATTTTGAAAGATAGTTTTGTGGGGTACATCAATCTGGGTTGGAGGCTGTTTTCCCTTAGGGCTTGAAATACATCACTCCAAGCTCTTCTTGCCTTGAGGGTTTGTATTGAGAAGTGTGCTGTGATTCTGATGGGCTTTCTTTTGTATGTGATTTGTTTCTTTTCTCTCACTGCATGTAGAACTTTGTTCTTCTGTTGGATTTCTGGAATCCTAACTATTATATGCCTATGTGTAGATTTTTTTTTTTTT
>NW_004624776.1:8297579-8324790 GCF_000247695.1 Heterocephalus glaber | reverse complement strand
TGTGTAATAGGAAGAAAAGGTCTAAAGGAGTAGGGGAAGTGGGAGGGGTAGGGAAAAAGAAAGAAGGGAAAAGAAAAAATATGAGAAAAGAAAAAAATGGAAACAAAGTCTTTGCAAATAAGGAAGGATGGAGGGGATGAAGGGAGGGTGGGGGAGGGGAAAGAAATAAGAACCAAAATACTCATGTAAAGGTACAAGATTCCAATGATGAATGTAACTGTATTTTATACCTAAAATATACCAATAAACTTAATAGGAAAAAAACCCAAAAAACCAAAAAAGAAAAAACCAGGCCATAGACCCTTCTCCACAGACTATATCAAAGGGAATTTTATGCCTACCCTAACCTAGGAAAGTGTCAAAGTGGAGCCTGATGAAACATGGCAAACCGCCCCTCCAAACAGTCCTGCCTCAATGAGTACTGTAGCTCCAGAAGACACCTGGCAACCACAGATGCTGAGGAAGCCTAGCATCAGGCAGGTAGAGCCTTGATGCCCACCTCTGCCAATGACCACCAACAAAAGCAATTGCTTCTCTGAGCCTCAGTCTTCTTATCTGTAAAATGAAGATCTTAACTTCTATCTGCTGTATACTGAATTGTGTCACACCAAATCCTTGTGTTGAAGGCCTTGCCCACAGTGTGACTGCATCAGGACACAAGGTCTTTAGAAGGCAACTAAGGTTAAAAGAGGATGTAGGGTGGTGCCCTAATCTGATGTGTGTGTCGCCTGCGATGACAGCCCAAGCTAAGACATCATGTCACCCAGCCATCTGGAGGGTGAAATAAGAAACAGAGGTACCTGCAGCAGCCCACAATAACCAAGTTAAGGTGACTTCCTGCCATCCTCTTTCTCACTTCATTGCTCCTGGTCCTTCCCTTGTCTTGTCTGGAAGACTCTCATGAGATTCCACAGACATGTGCATCTGCATTCCCTGGCAGCCCACCCCTTGCATGCTCACAGTACACTAATATGGCTACGCCTCTGCACAAGCAGGTCCTTCAGCATGGATGGCCTCTCTCTTTACCTTCCTTTACACACACACACACACACACACACACACAGCCTCCTTCATATCCACCTGACAAACTGTTACCCTTCAAAATTACCTCCAACGCACAGCAAAGCTGCTCCATATTTCCCCCCCAAGGAATGCTAAAGGTTTCTACATTTCCATCGTATTATGATAATCACATGATTCCTCCTCCCACCTTTCCTGCTGGTGGCCCCCATTGAACTGTAAGCTGGTTAGAGAAGAAACATGTTCCTTCCAGCTCTCAAAACCAAGACTTGCCAAGTATTGGTTCCAGGTGTCATGTGACCCAATGTAGCCAATCGGATGTGAGGGAATTTGGCTTTCCATCCATGAAGGCCCCATACAAAGAATCTAATCACCTCCCAAAAGGTGTACTTCCTAATATCATTACACTGAGGGCTACATTTTCAAAATAGGAATTTGGAGGAACACAAATATTGAGGCCATATGCCTCATACATGTTTGCCTTTTCTCGTATCTCTTACTTTTCTCCTCACTTGCTGTTATGGTTTGGATTTAAAAATGTCTTCCTGACCACCAAGAATATCATGTTATTTCTATTTGAGGCCAGGCAACCATGGACTGAAACCATGAGCCAAAATAAATCTTTTCTCCTGTAAGTTGTGTATGTCAGGTATTTGATTCCAGCAACAGAAAGCTTCCTAATATACTTACTGACTTTTATTAAATTCAACACACCTTAAAATGATGGCCACCAGAGTCTATCACTGGGTGCTAAAAGAAGGAAAAAGAAAGTGTTTTTTTCTTTATTCTAACTTACCACTCAATACAATACTTCTGTCACTAGGGAGATGGGGAAGGTGGCAACACCAAGTAATCAGTTTTACAGGGGACACTAGTCTAGGTATACTATAATTCAGTTCAACTCCAATACTATCTACCTGGAGATGCCGCCAGATCTCACAGGCTGAGGGCTTAGTCCTGCAAGACTGCCCCCTCCCTTGGCTGTTAATTGCAAGCACAAGCTGTGATTTATGTTTCTGACCAACTGGCTATAAATCAAGTTCCCACACGGCCCTCCTCAAGTTCAACTCATTTGCTAGAGCAGCTCAAAGAACTCAGAAAAACACCATACTTACGTTTATCTACTATACAGGGTATTACAAAGCATATAGAAGAGCAGCCAGATGGAGTAGATCTATAGGGCCAAGCACGTGGGAACAGGCACAGAGTGTCTATGCCCTTCCTGCAGCACCAGTCTCCAAGAATCACTAAGTGTCAGCTTAGTCACAACCCTCTAACCCTGCCTTGGCCTTTCCTCTGACCAGTCCCCATCTTAAACTTACCTAGTAGTCCTTGGCCACCATCTTTGCCTTAGCATAGAAGAGACACTCTTATCACTCTAGAAATTCCAAGTTTTCAGGAGCTGTTTGTCAAGAAATGAGAATGAAGACCAGATATAACTTTCACAATGTTACAGTTCCAGCCTCCTCCAGCCCCAAGACTCCAGCCAAAGAATCTGTTTATAGCTGGAGATTGGACCTCCTGGGTAAGAGGTCAGCTACGGAGAAAATGTCTGTTTGCCTTCCAAGGGTCTCTGAGTTCCCACAATAAACATATAGCTGCTCTTATTTAAAAAGATAAGGACAACTGGGGTAACATAGGGCAGAGCACTGGACAGAGAGGCATGAGGCCCAAGTTTGAGTTATCATTTTGTTGGTAATAAGCCAGGTCATTTTGGAAGAGTCCCACAACATGCCTGTAGCCCCTTCCTTGTCTAAAAATAGATGCTTGAGCTATATAACCACTAGCATCCTATGAACTTGAAAACCAACTCCATCATCAGCTAAAGATATAACTTCAAGCTAGTTATATATTTAACCTCCCAAAGTTCCAGTTTTTCTTACATGTACAACAGATATAATGATAATCCTGACTTTTAAAGGTTTAAAGATAATACATATAAAAAGCACATAGCCCTGTGGCAGTGAGCCTATGGGCACTTAAATAGCAGAAATGATTATCACTTCTAGTTTTATGATTCTTAGCTTTGGGATAAAATTGTGAAACAGGCCAATTCTAACTCTTTGCAAAGTCGAGGGTGGCAAATGCCTTGGCCAGTGGTGCTGGAGAAGCAAATCAGGAACCAATTTGGCTCATAGCAGGCATGGTGAGACCTCATCCCTGCATGCCTGTCCACCCTGACTTCCAGGCCAAGGGAATGTGAAAAAGACATCCAGGTCAGATCATAATTAGAAATGACGGAGGGCCCTAAGTGTAAGCAACAGCTTCTGCTGATCGATGCCTGCCATTTATTCCAGAAGGAAAGGTCGATCTGAAAAGGCGTTAGAATTGGCAGTGTACCCAGGGCCTCCCCACATCAGTGCTGATGGGTGTTAGGCAGTAGCCACACACTCAGAACCCAAGAGTCCTCCCTTCCCACCAAGGCCAGTTACATCAGCAAACCCTTCCCCACTTCAACAATCCCCCAAGCTGGAAATTCTCAGGCTTTGCCTGGCATCTGTGGCACCAGCTTGCTCAAGCAGATTTCCAGCATCTCAGCACTAAACCATCCTCCCATTCTGTTCGGTAGCACAGGTGCCTCTGATGTGATGTGGAATGGTTTTTATCTTCTTACTCCACCTCCTTAGAAATCTACTTTGCAGCTGGGTGTGGATTACACACCTGTAATCCCAGCTACTCGGGAGGCTGAGGCAGGAGGATTACAAGTTTTAAACCAGAGCCTGTCTCAAAATAAATAAATAAATAAATAAATAAATAGGGTTAAGGGTGTAGCTCAGTAGTAGAAAGTTTATGGTAAAGAAGAAAGAACAAAAATGACCTTGCAACCAAACAATGCTCACATACTATCCTCATAGCCTGTATTAAGCCCTGTGAGATAAAGGAAGTCATCAGAAGTCAGAGCTTTAGGGGGCCTAATGCTAAACTTATGCACACTGCAACACAACCACACTGGGGTATACCCCCTCTCTGTGTGGCCTGTATACCCCCATCTAAGCGCCTGCAAATATGCATCAATGTTTTTGTTTATTTTTTGCATTGAGGCTCAGCTCTGCTTTCCTTTTGGCCAGGGGAGTACAGTTCATTCATCCCCTTTTGGAGGTCATTGGTGCAATTTATTATCCCATGCTCATTTACCAAGCTTGGATGGAGCCTGATTGTGTGGGCAGGCACTCCTGGGCCTCGGAGCAGGAAGGTGAGGAAAGCCCTCCTGGAACCCAACCTGTTCGGGCAAAACAGACACACAGTCAACTAGCGCTGGGCAGCAGATCTGATCTGCATTATCATTTTTTTTTTTACCAAAGAGGAATTGTCTTAGGCCACACATAAAATTTATAATATAGTGAGTGTATACAAATAACAAAATTTCCATTTAAAATATTTTTATTACAACTTTTTTTAAAAGGTGAAAATAAGATAGCAGGCCACAGGTTGGACACAGCTGGAATTGTCTCTGAGGAATTATCTTAGAGCTCTAGTTTCAGCAAATGCAGGGAAGTCCTAGTTGTTGACAGGAAGTACAAGTAAGAAAGACTATATTTTCTTTGGTCAGGCTTAGTTGGACAGATGTTTCATTTAATAGATTGAATTAGACCTTTAATTGATCCTTTACTTTTTCATGTAAGGAACACAAATCAACCTAGGCACATCCCAAGTGCAGGAAAGACCCCACTGCAGTCAAGCAAAAAGTACCATAAGCAAAAGACTCATAGGAAAGCATTCACCCTCAAAGTTATGAAATTATAAAACCAAAGCATTATTTTATCATGAGTGGTCATTTTATACTGAGTAGGTTGTAAAAAAAATGTTTTACTGGGAGGGGATTTAGCTCAGTGGTTTTGCCGCCTGCTACGCAGGCACAAAGACCCGAGTTCAATCCCCGGTACCAAAAAAAATGTTTTACTATCAAACATCTGCATCCGTTCATTAGGCCTGCATAACAAAGTAGCACAAACTGAATGGCTTATTTAAATTTCAGGGAAAAAATTTTTTTATCAGTACCTGTTTGCAGCACACAATGATCACCTTCATTGTGGGGAGTTGGTACAGGTACGTAACACACCTTAATCTTTTTTGTTTGAGTGGTTTAAACAACAGAAATTTGTCTCATGGTTCTGGAGCCCAAAAGCCCAAGATTAAGGCGTTGGCAGAGCTGATTTCTGCTGAGGACTATCAGGAGCTCCAGGCCAGGCTCTCTCTCTAGCCTGGGATTTGTGGTCCCCTTTGGCTCACCTTGGCCTGCACATACTTCCCCACCTCGCCCTTCTCTACGCATGGCGCTCTCGCTTTACCGCACCACACCTGTCTCTGTGTCCAGGTTTCCTCTGGTTGTAAGGTCAACAGTCACGTTCGATGAGGGCTCATCCTGATGACCTCATTTTAACTTGGTCATCCGCAAAACCCCATATCCAAATATGGCCGCATTCACAGGTCTTCAGCATTCATGGAGTGGATACATTCAACCCACTGTGACACCCAGCTCTGGCAGGGTCTGAGTTAGGCTGGCCTACTTCCATAGGGATATTTATATCAGTAAAAATACCCATCAGGGGCTTTGGGTTTTAGCATGTGCAAGGGTTTGGTTCAGTCCCTAATAAAGTTATAAAATGTTAGGAAACTAGTGTGCAGTAATACCTGTCAAGAAGAATACCCTCTGGCCCATAGATCCCAGTCTTAGGGATGCATGGAAACCCACTGTGTAGACCAAAGCAGAGTGTTAATCTTCCCAGGAGTATACACAATGAAACAGCAAGGGCTCAGGGCTCTAGGTTACAAACATTTTTTTAGATTTCTGTCCTTTCAATTAATTTTAAATGCATGTGTTTTTTATAGTCACCCTTTACATCCCTCAGGTCTCCAAATGTTCATTTTCTGCTGTTGTTTGGCAAAGTTTGATAGGAAAGTTTGAAAAGCTCTGTCTGCAGTAAATCTCCACGAAAGTCTCTAGGTACAAAGATGATTGTTGCCACATTATTGCTATTCTCAGACTAGAAACAAAGAGCCGTTTCAGCTAATATTTACTGAATATTTGCTTCTGTCTGTTGGACATGGTGCTGGGGGCTGGGCATGCAATGTGAAAAATCAGTCTGAGTCTCCATTTGCACAGAGACTGCAGTCTCAATTAATGAATATTTTAATAAATTTTCTTCTTAATGTGTTGGCATACCATGTGGGCATTCAATGGTAATTTAGAAAAATGTAAATACCATTTAAAATTTCTTAAGATTTAAAAATGGCATATTGTACTCTATTTAAAATATGCATGTTTGCTGACTTATATCTGTTTTATTCATAACTGTGTGCCTGGTGAAGAGAACAATGCCTGGCATGAAGTAAACACACAATAAGAATTTGGTGAACTGAATTAATATATCAAAGGCCAGATCATATGCAAAATAATTTTTGAAAAAGACCATTGTTATATTTGGGTAATGGGATCATGAATATGTTTTCCTCCTTTTCTTCTAAACATTTCTTTTATACAGTTGCTACTACCATTTGTTGAAAATAAGTTAATAAATTGAAAAATAGAGCTCTAGATACCAGTAGTACCCATAGGCTGAGAGAATAAAAATTTTGAGGAAATTAAAAGTAAAAGAACTAGAACTATAGGATATTCCCAGGGCTAAAAGACTCCCAATAATGATTGTTCTCTCTCTTCCCATTACACCAGGACTGAAGGCTCTGGACTATGGAGTGGCTACTGCACCAAGCCAAGTGAGAAGTGGCGGGGGTCGTGCAAAGAAACTGTTGGGGTGGTGGGACACCTTCCCTTCTGTACCCAGTATCTCCTCACCAATTTCTCCAAGGCTGCCCTGGCTCTGGCCAGGTTTCTTTTACTGCTCTTCCAAGAAAGGAATGAGGTGTGCTATCCTACGTTTGCTTGACTTCTTGACAGTCTTAGAAAAGTCTGTCTTGTTGAAGAGTCTGGGATAGTCAGTCAGCTGAGACAGGAAAATTACATTTCTACCGGGCCTGACAAAGGCATACGTTCACACAAATAAAACCCAACATGAAGTAGGTGTTCTGGTATACACCTGTGGTCCCAGCATTTGAGAGGCTGAGGCAGGAGGATCATGAATTTGAGGTCAGTCTTGGCTACATAGTGAGTTCAGGGCCACCCTGGACTACATTAGGAAACCCTGTCTCAAAAAAACAAAATAAAACATAACAAAACAGAAATCTTTAAAATGAATTCTCCATCTCCAAAGGCCCCTCCCCAGTCACTCGAATGGCTCAACAGAAGTTGGTGGCCTTGCTTGGCAGCTCCCTCTTAGCAACGCACACACACACACACACACACACACACACACACACACACACGCTCTCCACCTAAAAATGTGTATGTGTATCCTTCATCCTTCTACTCTCTTCCTGCACAGCCAGCACTAGACCTAAGGCCCCAGGGTCTCTTGCCTGCATTTCTTTTTTTTCCTTTCTTCCTTCCTTCCTTTCTTTCTTTGTTTTGCTACAGATTAAAACCCAGTGATTTGTGCTTGCTAGACAAGTTCTCCCACCATTCAGCTACACCTTCAGCATTTTATTTTTTATTTTGAGACGAGGTCTCAGCAGCCACTATGTCACCCAAGCTGGCCTTGGACTTGTGATCATCCTGCCTCAGCCTCCTGAGGCCCTGGGATTACAAGTGTAAGGCACTGCAGCCAGCTTTCGCCTGGATTTCTGCAGCACCTCCACCTGGTCTCACTTCTTCTGTCCTCGCCTTATCATTTCCATTCTGTATACAGCTGAAAAGAGAGATTTGTGTAACACCCGGCACAGGTCATATCATTCTCCTGCTTTGTGTCACCACCTGCACAGGTACCGAGTTACTGGGAATAAAATGTAGAATCCTCAACAGGGGCTGCAAGGCTCCTGAATTCTGCCCCTGCCTGACTCCTCAGCCTGCACCCTTCAGTGCCCACCCCACTCACTGCCCTGCTACCCTGGCCTTTTTGAGGCTCTCAAATGGGTCAAGCTCTTCTGTACCTCAGGCCCTTTGCACACACTGTTCTTCCTGGCTGGAATGCTTTTCCCCCACTCTGCCTAGTGAACAGCCATTCATTCTTCAGCTCTCAGCACACTCATCTCTTTGGAAGGCTCCTTTAAAACCTCTTTATATCAGTAAGAAATCCCTGCTATGCTGCTCTCTATGTACTGAATACTTCTCTTTCATGCAGTTGTCTAAATGTATAAATGTATCAGTAGGCTTGGCTTGCACCTACAATTCCAGCTACTTGGGAGGCTGAGGCAGGAGGATCACTTGAGCCCAAGAGTTCAAGGCCAGCCTGAGCCAAGACTCATCTGTTTAAAAAAAAATCTAAATGCGGTGCTCGCTTCGGCAGGACATATACTAAAAAAAATCTAAATGCATAAATGTTTTGTTTATCTGTGCTTATTGGCTACTGGTTTAGTATTAGTCTTCTCCGTTAGCCTCTACTTTCTATGAGGATGAAGAACATCTGTTTTATTTACCATTGTATCCACCTCCAGTGCCTCCCAAGGGATCCAGCTCATGGCAAGCTCTTGACACATATTTGTCAAAGGAACGATCCAGTGAACAAATCAGATATGGGTTAAATCACAAGAAATATTTCCTGGTTATGCCCCTCATCTGTTGAATCCAAATTTGTTCAAGGGTTATATGATAAAGTGGAACTGAGGAACATAATTCTTTTGCTAACATGGAGGACACTTCCCAAGGACATTCTTCTTGGCGTGACAGTTCGCTTCTGGAGGTAGAAATATAGCAGCAATCAGATATCGCCCACGGTGCCAGACAAGGGTTTATCTTGGAAACATCATTAAATTCTTTATAAATTAGGCAATTTCAGGCTGCAAGGGATAAAGACATACTCAGCTTGTCTCTGCTAATGGAAGTCTATCAGTCAGGACTCTGAAGGACGCATGTGATAAAGGAACCAATTCAAGCCGCCTTAAACAACGGAGAGGGTTTATTGGCTTTATAACTGAAAAGTCTAAAGACATAGCTGTCCTTCTTTGAATGAAGCATGCTTCTGTGGCCTCATGATGTCACCAGGGTCCCGTTTCTGCTCCACCGCTGACCTAGCATCCATACATTGCTTTGTCTTGAGGGCATCTTACACCATCACTCAGGCTTATTTCATGGAGGCAAAAGAGCTGCAGTTATCCAAACACCACAACTTCATATCCCTAGAGCCAGAGAAGAGTGCCTGTCTTCTGGAAGCTCCTGACTGATCAGCAAAGTCACACAACAAGCTGATTCTAGAACACAGCCCTAGTACCTCCCCCCCCCCCATAACTCAGTATATCCTGGTAGTTCTTTAATTTCATTTTACAGAAAACTATGAAGGAAACACCAAAATTGTCCCATAACTCAATCATCCAGTGACACTTATTGAAGTGTCCAGCAAAAGTAATCAGTACACAAAGTAAGAAAATCAAGCAGTAGAGAATGAAACATAAGAACATCTTTTCCTGGGCCAGGATTTAGCTCAGTGGTTCTGCTGCCTGCCTCACAAACACAAGGTCCGGAGTTCGATCCCCAATAACAAAAAAAAAAAGAAAAAAAATGTCTCTCACCATCCCTTCTCTCTAAGGTTGTCACTGTTACCAGCTTCTTGAATTATTTTATTTTCCACTAGCAAAAGAACTCATGCATCTACCAAGCTACATGGTGTATCATTTTAAAAACTTCATGGAAGATGAATCACACTATTTCACTACACAATAGAACAAAGAGGCTGCTATCTACAAGTGTGCACAAATGGAAACTCCTCTAAAATCTCTTGAAAAGGTGTAAGACTGTACCATAGTTTATTTAACTGGGCTTCTGCTGATGGACATTTTAGTCGTTTGCTGACTTGGCCATTCTTCTTCATTAACCTTGACGTTCTTCTGGGGGAGATTCTAGACTCAGCTCTTGGCACTGGAACTGCTGTGTCAAACTTAATCGCCCTGAAAAAATGTTGACACATGTTGCCAAGATCCCTTTGGTTGAAGGTCACTAGTTCAGTCCCTGTCACATCTGAAATCTCACAAATGGGTTCTTAGTTCACTCGGGCATCTTATGCTGGTGCTAGGTTGGAGAGTAATAGGAACCTGTGTTTGTGACACTAAGGCTCGGCCAGGTGTGAGCCAGCATCCCACTTGCCACACAGGTACCCAGAGCCACCAAGGCTACCTCCATCAGAGAGCTGTCCTCATGCCCTCACCAGCAAAGGGCACAGTGAAACTGACTTTCGCCAATTGGATTCATAACAACTGGCTTGACATGGTGTTCTGATCTGCACCTCCTTACTCTAAGGAAGGTTGAACAACTCGTCATGTATTTGTTGGTCACTGGAATTTCTTTTTCTTGTTCTGCCACTTTAGATCCTCTGCCCAGCATCTATGGGGTGTTTATATTTTTCTTATTAATTGAAGCTCTTTCACAAGTTAAGGAAATCACCACATGCTCAGTGGTGTTCCAAATGTTTTTGTAATTCTTCACAATTTCTTCTGACCATTTCCTGAGTTGCTTGTCTGTTTGTTTAGCTGTATGGGAGGTTTTGTGTTTTGTTCTATTTTAATCTGGTAACATTCTAAACTCTTTGCCTTTTTGGTTTCTGGAGACATCTAGTTTTTGAAACGCCCCAGGTGGCTGTGCTGTGTTGAGAGTGACTCCCTTACAGGATATAAATAAGGAATAGAATGTAGCCCTTACCCTCAGTGGGTTTACAGCTGCATGGGAGCAGAGTCGAGGCCTAAAGGATGCCAGATGACAGAGGACACTGTGGAAGTTCCAGATGAGCCCGCAGACTGGCCTGGCCTCAGACTGACTCCCCCTGCACCAACCTGGGGCCTTGCCATGACAAGATCCTGGCTGAGCAGGTGGGAGATCCCATAAAGTAGCAGAAGGCAGAGAAAATCCAGCCACACAGCAGGGGAGGTGGCTGGAGTGACTGCAAAGGGCAGGAAAAGCAAAGCCAGCAGTCTGAGCCAACAGAACCAGAGCCCAAGTCTGGTCCCAGGGCTGCTGTAGACACTGTCAGTTCCTATCCCTCCCTCCAGAGCCCAGCAGCCTGGCTGATGGAAACTCCAGGAGCCTCCTGAAAATGTGTTCAAATTATGACTCCCTGCTTTCCATGTTCCTAAAAGCTAACTCTTAAAAATTCTATATTCTCAAGAAAACTTGGTAGCTTATTATGAAGAAAAAGCAACCACTCTTTCTCCTAAGTTTGTTATAGGAGAAAAGAGAGATCATTTTTATAGCATCAACTTATATCCATAATATTTTCCCTGAACTGGAGCTATTTCCATCTGAACCCACTCCTGCTCAATTCAATGATCTTCTTTTAAAAGTAGAGTAATATTTGGTACATTCAAAAATAGAATACAGTTATTAACCCAATAATATTATTTGACTATGAAACATAATAATAAACCCACCACCCAACTTTAGACCAAGAGCCTTAACAATACAACTTGCTTTTTGTTGTTGTTTTTCCAGTACTGGGAATCAAACTCAGAACCTTGCACTTCCCAGGCAGGTGCAGCACCACTGAGCTAAATCCCCAGCCCTAATAATACAACTTGTATATGTGGGTTCCACAGCCATGAGTTAACCAAACATGTGGATCAAAATGTCTATACCAAACATGTACAGACTTATCTTATCATTACTCTATAAACAATACATTATAATACTAGCTAGCACTTATAATGTCTCCAGTATTATAAATCATCTAGTGATTATTTAAAGTCTATGGGAGGATTGTGTAGGTTATAGGCAAATACTGCACTATTTTATACAAGGGACTTGAGAATTCACAGAGTTGGATAACTGTGGGGTTCCGGGTCCAAAGCCCCTAAGGGATGGCTGTGCTACTGCAGGTGCCTATGTCCGGCTCCTGTTGGCTCGGGTGTAATTCCCAAGCGTCCATCTGACAGACTTTCTTCCTCAACTGGATTGTAGTTTTCCTGTGGTCTGGAAATACCTTCAAATTGCAGCTCCACCACATCTGAGCTGGAGTCCTCCCACTGCAGCACTAAGTACACAGGAAAAGCAGGATGAGAAGGAGCAGGTAATGGTGAATAACAGATCACTCAGGATTTTGAAACCAGTAAGTAAAACCATTGATGATGGCTTTAATCATGGCAACTCATACAGTTTTGGTGCAATTAGCCTTTTCGTCTTACTCATATTTTAATTATGAAACAAATATGCAAATGCATGCTAATAGTACAGCTAAGAAAATTACCCATTGCATTTCAAGAAGCACTCAAGAGAATTTTTAAATGGGATCAGAGTTCCACAAAGCATTCTAGAATGGACTTGGAAACAAAGAGCAGAGGCCCCTGAGTGCACAATGACTCTGGTCCTCGAGTGGCAGCCTTTGGGAAGCTTGTAAGAATGTGTGCTGGGAGGTGCTGAGGGGAAGATGACTGTGAGCCTTCTGGATTCAGATCAGGGCAGGCCTCCCTGGGTCTGCGTGTGTGCCGAAGCTCTCGGGAAGCAGACTAAGCTCTCCAGAATGATAGGGAAGTTACGCTGCTCCCAACTGTCAGCGGCCATATGCCTCCATCTGCTCCTGCTCTGTGATCCTGCTGAAGCTAGGCTCCCTGTGGCCCCATCTCAGATCAATGCTGCAGTGAAGAATCTCAAAATAACTACAGTTCATTGTATGCATTTCTTAGCATTGTGACAGAGACACGTGGCCCTCAGCAGGCCTTCTTCAAATCTCCTTTCCTGTCTAGTTCCCTTGCACTCCCACAGCTCTGTCTTCAAAGCATCTGAAGAGCCCCTCGCTAGCCAAACTCTAACAAGCAAAGAAGCCTTCTGACCATGGCAGCCCCTTCCCTGTGAAGAGCACAGGGAAGCAAAGCCCTAAGGGACGGGCAGGGAGAGGACCTGGGGACACTCATGCTTGGCTCATTTCTGTTCCATCTTCACTGTGTCCTTCCATGCACAAGTCAACCTGTGAGCCTCCATCACAGAGAGACAGTACATCTGTAGAGGGAAGCCCAGCTCAGAATCACAGGCTACACAGACCTGCACGGCCTCAGAATGCAGTGCATGTAAATGGCTGTGGGGCTCCCTGGTTTCAATTCTGGTGATGAAACCTTTGTCACCAGAAGTATAAAAAAATCATCAGGTCTGAGTGAACATCAAGGTCATAAAAGCAAACATCAGCAGCAGATACAGCACATCCCTGTTATCCCAGCATTCAGGAGGCTGAGGCAGGAGGATTGCCTCAAGTCCAAGGCCAGCTCAGGTTACATAGTGAAGTCAAGGCCAACCTGAACAGCATAGTGAGATCTTGTCTCAAAACCCCATTCAATCAATCAACCAATCTGAGAAATACACCCTCCTTCCCTGGCACAGAGCCCTAAGGGAGTTTTCTCTAGCCTGTGGTGCTTCTACCAGCTACCCTGACTGCTGCCACCTCTGATCTTGTGGCCCTCTCCTTCCCCACCATGCCCTATTGAAACAGCTCTTTACCGAGCCACTGGGGGCCCAGAGTAAACTTTGGCTACCTCTTGACTGATGGATGGATGGGTGGATTGATTCATTGATTGATTGACTCTTTACATTTTCTTGGCTGGGACAGAACCCAGGGCCAGGCACAGGCTGAACGTGTGCTCCACCCTGAGCCTCAACCCCTGCCCCTTGGACACCACTTCTTAAGTGCACGGCCGGCCTTCAGTCCAGACACTGCCTTGTCCAGACCCCACTCACCCTCTAGCTCCCAGCCAAGTCAGGATTTCCTGGCTTCATTTGAAGAGCTGATTCTGGAAAAGCCAGCTTCAAGTGGGGTGAGGAAGGTACTGGGGGCTGAAGAGATTCCCACCTTCACACCAGAAGTTTTGACCTCACCCGGGTTGTCTTTTTCGTCAAGACAAACTGCTCTGGCCTGACTTCCCATACTGAACTAATCAACAATCCAAACACAGTTTCAAAACTATCAAAACAAAACCCTCAGACCCGACACAGGCAATTAAAGTAAGTCAAGGCAGCCCACCCCAACATCCCATCTTTCCCTGAAGGCTCAAGGGGTCTGTTGAAAGGCATCCCCCTTATAGGCAGTGAGATTACCAGAAGCAGGCTGCAGAGCCGGGAGCCCCTGACATCCAGCTAGAAGCTCTAATTACCCAGTGTATAATTTGGTTGCTAAATGGATTGTTTACAAAGGTGTGCATGATGAAATCACAGGCCTCACGGAGCCAGAGATGAGGCAGGTGGGGGAGGAGGCAGGCAGTCATTAACATCGCCACCTCCCTTCAGGTTGCCACCTGCCAATTGTGGCTGTTGCCACCTCAGCTGCAGACTCTGACCTTGCTGACTCACCTGGGCCTCCTGTTCCATGACGTTTGGGAAATACCTGGCCTTCCTCCCTCGGGTCTCATCAGATAATAACTCCCTGAGGAAGCAGGCTCACCTTGGCATGGAGCAGGAGATGGGTTCTGTCGTCCCGGGGCCCCAGGATTAGCTTGGAAAGAAAGTGAGCCCAGTGGAAGTCCCCCCACACTGGCCCTACACTCCAGGACGGGAGGTCCCGGTCCCAGGGCTCATCCTAGGCAGGCGACCCCTCGGAGTTTTCACAAAGGGATCAGACCTGCGGCAGGAGCTCCTCCATACTTTTATCCACGATAGAAGTGATGAAATTCACTCCCCTTTATTAGCATAGTAGGGAATGTGGGGGAGGAGAGAAGGGACACGGACCTCTGAGCTGTCCAAAAGACTTCCTGAGATCAGAGAGATGACTTGTCAAAAACGAGATGACCCTCAATAGGGCAAGGAGAGGTAGTACACATAGGAACTTGTAAAAAGCTACGGACACAATATATAAATGATGGGCCAGCCATAAAAGGCCCAGGAGGTCAAGCCATGTCTCAGATCAAATATGCCTTGGTAATAAAATATTGCTTTAAAACAAAACCAGAAAAAAATTCTAACATAATCTATGTGTATTTATGTCAAAAGAATTTAAGAATGAAAGAATTTAAAGAATTAAAAGTAAAAGAATTGACCAAGAAATAACCCTTCTAGTGCTAAGAAATGAAATTTTGGAAAGGTACGGAAAAATCAGAGAGTCTGTCGACAGGAAATAAAATAGAGCCATTATCACCTAACCACATAGATGCATCCTGGAACTCTATTGTTAGATGATTACATTGTCATCATATGAACACTGCAATATGGGACACAAACTAAGATGTCACTGTGTAAGAAGAATGTTTCAACTCCATTATAAACTTACAGGACAACTGTTGTGTATGGGGTTTATAGTTAATCAAAACATCATTATGCGGCAAATGGCTACAACTAAAGGGATGGAAAATGGAATGATTGGAGGGAGGGTATTCACTCTACACCCAAAAGGTTGGGGATGGATCCTTCCTGACAGGACACTTGGTGTTCTTGGGGATTCTAGGCACACTGGTGCCAGTCTCTGTCTGACAGAGGTCCTTCTGGAATTTAGGAGAGTTCCTTAACTAAGCACTGAGATAGCATTAACAGGAGTCTTGTGTGCAAAGCAGTCCCGCTCTTCCTGCCATAAATCATCCAAAAGGCTGGCAGCTCGGTGGTCACAAACTGCTCCTCCTCCCTGCATCAGCAATGCTTGACAAGCACACTATGCACCCACTTGACACCTGCAGTACAGAACCCTGAGCCCCCATGACAGGCCGGATGGGCCACTTCAGCCCCCAGAACCTGCCATGGAGAAAGCTCCAACAGGATGGATGACACAGTCTACAGGAAATTCCTCTCAGCTCCAGGGTCCTGAAGGACAGCGAGGTCACCTTTACATTTTGGCAGGAAGGCAAAAAATGGTTGGCAGGACCTGCCATCTCCAGGAACCAGAGGAGGAGCCCGGGATTGTTCAGAACCCTCCTCTGCTCAGGGACCTGGCCCTCATCTTCCCAGGCAAAATGAAAGCCAAAGAGCCAGGGACATGGCCATCCAGTGCTGCCATCCAAGGCCTTGGTCCACCTGGCCTGTCTACCGACCCTGAGCTTGGGGTCCAGGACATGCCAGCCTGCTCCTGCTAAGTACAGTTTAGATATAATCCCTCCACTCGGCCACGCTTACCTGGCCTCTGAGTTACTGTCACAGACCCTCAGGGACCCAAGTTCATGCTACTGTGGGACAATGGGACCCAAACACTGCAAGGTTCCACCTGCAAGGTTCCTGCTGAATGCTGCCACTTGATCTCTAAGGCTTGCTAGGTCTACATACAGAGGATAACCAATTTGGTTACTACATTCCCAGATAATCGGAAACACATGCTTTGCATACTATGTCATATAATCCTGTCTGTAGCCACAAGAGGGGGATTCTAGCATTAGCCACAGTTAACAGATTAGGAAACTGAGGTAGGGACACGTCACATGAACCTGGTAAGGGACTGAAATGCTACTGTAGATGGTCTGGCCTCAGGGTTCGTGCTTGGAACTACACGTGTGCTGGCACCCAGAGGAGCCTGTGGCACATGCTGACTTATTGCACCTACTTTCTAAGGTGCTTTGGCATGAAATCACTCGTCAATCTATTCATTCACACACACAAAATTGACATAAATAATACCTAACCTATGGCATTCATTTTTCAAGAACTAGAAGTTTGTATATAAAATTAATATTTTGTATATTATTTTATAGTGTTGATTATTATTTGGGGGGGGAGGTACCGGGGATCGAACTCAGGACCTTGGGCTTGCAAGGCAGGCGGCAGAACCACCGAGCTAAATCCCCAGCCCAGTGGTTATTATTTTTCAATCCTCACAACCAATAATGTAGGTTTTAATTTTCCCATTTAGAAAAAAATAGAGGCTCAAAGAGGTGAAGCTAGAAATACCAGTTCCCTGGGACAGTAACTCAAACAAAGGCTTACAGGAAAGAGCCACTGCTGACAAGGGAAGACTGGAGAGAATTTAATGAAGAGACAATTTACAGAGGCCTGGGCAGGCGTAAACAAACCAGCCAGGGAAAGTAGAGCCAGAAGCTTCTTCACACTGAAGCCTCAAGGGGCTGTGGCAGAAAGGGATGTTACAGCACCTGGCAGGGCTACAGATAGGAGCTAGAGCCCCACAGAGACCCACTTCCTCCACCAAGGGTGCCACCCTCATTTCTCTCTCTTCCAGGAAGTGTCTGAGCCCAACTGGAACCCAGAGGTCAAGAGAGCTGGGGCGCAGGAGCCTGACCAGTTCACAGAGAATGGCCTGTGAGGTCCTGGGCAAGGTGAAGGATGGAGAATGAGTGCAGAGGAGAGAGGGGAGGGAGCAGTGAAGACCCCAGATAGTGAAATGTGGAGCTCAAGTTGGGAATCACTGCAGACTCCAGCTTCTCCTAGTCAACAAGGAATATGGAGTGAGCCCTTGGTGTTGAAAAGTAAGGCCCAATGCAGCTTTGGACCCAGCAGAATAGGAACAGTTCAGGAGGACACTTTGAAATAATGACTAAATCATCTATTATCTGCCCTTGCTTCATCCAGCACGATGAAGGAGGAGATACAGCTATATAGTCTGGAGTCCCCAGCCGACCCCAAAACAGCCTAGGAGAACAAATGAATGAGAATCTGTGAGAGTCATATCCTAGCAACATCCTGATGCCACAGGGCTCCAAACCCAGAACTTAAATTAAGGTGCAGTTCTGTAGTACATGGCCTGAGGAACTGGACATAACAAGCATCCCACCTCACATCCACTTCTCTCCACTTTCTCTCTGGATGCCCCCTAACGTTACGCTGTAAGAGTCGATTGATACAGTGCCTGCATACAGATGAGCTGTATACTCACAGAGGGAGGGCCTGTACCTGCAGGGCGCAGAGCCTTGTAGGAACAAGAGGAGGGAGTGGTTTGGAAGTGTGTGCCATCCCAAAGAAAACGCAGAAGATGCTAAAGTTTCTAATAGAGCAAAAGGAGCTCCTTTAGAATAACCATTTCAGCCTTGTTCTGTTGATTCCTAGATTACAGACTGCTCATTAAAACGCACACTCACGCGAGCGCGTAAGTCTGACTTTTGCACTAAAGTCAGAATAGTAGGTTTCATTTTGACTGAAGAAATCCATCTTCAAATATGATTAGACACATTGTTCATTCAAACCAAATCAGAGCCAGAGCAGAGCCCGCAGAGATTTTTGTCTCCTCCTTGCTTCTACCCGGGGCGCCACCTAGCGTCCTCCAGCCGTACTACCCTCTCCAGCCTCCAGCCTTTTTGCAGAGATCTGGTTTCATAGAAAATCATGAGACTGAGTACAAGAAAAAAATTGGCTTCCGTGATAGACATTTTTCAAAAGTGGTTGAGCAATAAAGACTTCCCCTTTATTAGATTTCACACTTGATTTTGTTTGAGCCAAACCAAAGACTCATGACTTAAAAACAATAAATAGGCCATACAGAGTAGATATTTTTCTTGTGGACTTTTTTTTTAATGAAAGATCTCTATGTGCATGCATAAAAATGCACCTATTTGCATATAAAATAGTAGTGCACATTTCATAGGGTGCGGCATCATACAGCTAAAACTTATTTGGGTTTCTGTGAGGCTGCCTCACCTCTCAACACCAGTCAAAATTTGTATTAAAGTCTTAAATCCTGGTAGCTCAGAATGTAATTACCACGGTTCAGGGGTGCTGTGCTTTTTCTAGGGTTTTGAGGTGCTTGTTGTCCCGAACAAAGAACTGGACAGGAAATGCACAAAAGGTAGCAAGGGTTTACATTTATTAAAGGTATTAGAGGTAGAAAAAGGAGTATTTTCTGCAGAGTGACTGTGGGCAAACTATAGGTAGGAAAAGAAGTATGTTCTGCTGAATGCGGAGGGGGCCAGTGAAAGGGCTCATGCAGCTAAGAAGTTAATGGCCACAGGCTTTTATGTCCCCATTCTGATGTCAGATCTAGGCCATCCTATCATACACCTGCTTGGTATTGTGCCACAAGAACTGAAGAAAGCATTCTCTGGTCCCAGGGGCAGGGCTTGGGTGCTGTCCTGATTCTCTGTGATTGACAGGTCATGCCCACTTGTCCAGCCAGCTGGCCCACCCCAGTCTCCTGCCTCATAACTGTACTTGGAGATAAGATCTTTAAAGAGATTTATACATCCAAAGGTCTTTCTGGCAGGCCCTAATCCAATCTGACTGGTGTTCCCAGAGAAATGTGATCACAGATCTTGCACACACAGAGGAAGGACCACCATGAGAGAGAACAGTGGGAAGACAGACATGTGTAAGGATGGAGAGAAGCCTTAGGAGAAAGCAGCCCTCCAGCACCTTCACTTTGGACTTCCAGCCTCCAGAACTGTAAGAAAATGTTCATCTGTTGTTAATCTGCCTGCAAACCCATTTTGGTATTTTTTTAAGGTCACCCTATTAAACTAAAATAGCTCCTAAACACCCCCTACCCATGCAAACTGGGCAATGTTTGGACAATGCTAACACTGATGCTGAGGGCCTGGACAAGTACGCTGTCCCCTCATTTGGTGGACAGTCTTGAACCCTGAAGTGGAGGGCAGTGGCTTTGGGACCACCCTTTGCCCGCTCCTCTGTCCCATTAGTGGGGCAGCTGTTTTTTCCTTTAAACATGACCTTGGATGCTGAGTATGGCGGCACAGGCCGCTAATCCTAGCTCTCTGGGAGGCTGAGGTGGGAGGACTCCAAGTTCGAGGCCAACTGGGCAATTTACCAAGATGCTTCCAAAAGAAAAATAAAAGGGGCTGGGGCTATAGCTCAATGTGAAGGCTCTAGGTTCGAATCTCACTGCAAGAAAAGAAAAATAAATCTGTCCTTGGAACTGGTTTGCTGGCAGTTTAGGGGAATGGAGACCCTTCTTCATGGGAAATGTCAGATGACTGATACTAGCTCCTGCACTCGGGCAAGTTACCACACCTCCTCCATCCCTGACCTGGTCCTCTGTAAAATGAGTGACAGGACTGGCATTGTCCCCGTGTCCTCCAGCCACTCCTTTGCAAGGTTCAGGACGTCAGACTTCCCAACTTCCTGGAGAGAAAGTGTTCCAGACCCGACCTTCAAGAAAGCAAAGTTTAGTAAATTGCTTCTAGTGACCTTTGACTCCAAGGACCTCAATGTAACACAGATCTCTCACTGAGGACAGGGCCCTTGGGTGGCAATTTAGAGACATATGTTTTAAGGCAAAAACAAAAGGCAAGGAATGAAGGAAGGAAAAGAAATTGAGAGGGGGGGGAGAAAAGGAAAAAGCGAGAGACAGAGACAAAAGAGACACAGATAAAGAAACACAGAGACAGAAACAGAGGAAAAGGGAGAAACTCGGGCGGAACCGCAGCGCCGCCCAGCCCTCCCGGGATCAATGCTCCGCAGGGCCATTTCCTCCCGGAGGCGGCGCGGGCGGGTGGGGCCATTAGTGACTGACCCGCTCCCGGTGCGTCCCCGCCGCGCTTGCTCGGCCGGCGCCGCGCTGTCCGGCCCGGCCCGTCGGAGCCCGCTCCGGCCCGAGCTGGCGTCGCCTGTCGCTGGCTGCGCTCCAGCGCCGAGGCCAGGGGATCTGCCGACTCCCTGCCAGCCCAGAGGTGGCGCGGGCCGAACCCACGCGCGGGGTCCCCCAGACAGAACCCAGGGCGCCCCCTGGTGGGCGCCCGTCCCCTGAGGGCTTGGCTAGAGCAGAGAGCGAGTCCCCGGAACTGAACAGCGACTGTCTGCTCACGCTGCAAACTTGGGAGTGATCTGCGGGACAGATACAATGCCGGGGCTTTCTCTCCTGGAATCATGTGTCCTTGGTCAAGGAAAGAATGAGTAACAAGCTTAGGCCGTTTTCTTAAAATCACAAAGGCCTTGGCCTGAAACAATGAATGAAGTGAGGCCAAGCATGAAGACGTAGATTAAGGCACCACGGAACATCTTTGGAGTAACTTTAGAAGTGTTATTTAGTTGGTCTTACGGAAATAGAAATAAGTAACATGTTTTTACACAAAACTCTGAAAAAGTGTTTAACTCTAAATGCAACCCTAAGTCTGCTCAGTCAGCTTAGGCTACTATCACAAAGCATTAGATGCTGAGTGGCTTATACATACCGTATTTATTCTTACAGTTCTGGAGGCTGGGAAGTCAAAGGTCACTGCCCTAGCAGATTCAGTGTCTGGTGAGCAACTGCTTTCACGTATAAGTAGCACCTTGTAGGGTTGGGATTTAGCTCAGCAAGTACAAGGTTCCGAGTTCAATCCTGGGTACCAAAAAAAAAAAAAAAAAATTAAGTAGCACCTTGTAGCAGATGAAGGCAGTGATGTTCCCTTGGGTCTCTTCTAAAAGAGCTAATCTCATGCACGAGAGCTCCGCCCTTCTGGCCTAATCACCTGCCAGAGCCATCACTAATACCATTACTGTTAGGACTGGGATCCAGAGTGTCTCCCCAACACTTCATTGTGTGGAAGGCATGGTTGCCAGTGAATGGAAATCGAGGAGCTGAGTGGATTAGATGAGGTGGATCACTGGGGCCATGCCTTTGAAGTCTGTATTTTGTCTCTGACCCTTTCTTCTCTGGTTTCCCTCTGCTTCCTGGCTACCACGAAGGGAGCAGCTTTGCTCTGCCACAGCTTTCTGCTGTGATAGTTCTGCCTTGCCACAGGCCTAAAAGCAGTGGAGCCAGGTAATAATGGACTAAAACCTATGAAATCTTGAGCAAAAATAAATCCTTTGTCCTTTAAGTTCTTTGTCTCATGTATTTTGCCACAGTGTCAGAAAGATAAAGCAATTGTTTTGATTAGGTGGGGGGGGGGGGGGCGAGGTCAGACCGTAGCACAGACCAGCCTTATTTTCTTAATAAAATACATGAATGTGGCAATGCCCGTGAATTTCAGACACCTAAGGGAGCCAGTCCCAGATGCTCTCCTGTTCTCACTCTGTAAATGGACAGCTCTGCTGTCACTGAGAATCCTGCAGAAGGTGAAACAGAAGGGAGCATTCAGATGTTTCTGAATAGTACAAAGATGGAGGATGAGGACCTAAATATCAGGTGCTTACTTTCCAAAGTAAATGAGCAGATATATCTTTTTTAGATCAAATCAGCAAGGTTGAGATCTGTCTATCTGGGCCTGGGATCATTCTGGGAAAACCAGGAGGGATGGAGAAGAAGCTAGAGAGGTTGTTTCTGGGAAGCCCAAGGCAGATTCTGCCTTGGAGAAAATCTGCACCTGGCAGCATGGGGACTGTCCTCTGCCATCTTTGGATGGCCTAGGCTTTCTTTCTGTTGCCCACCTGTGACAGCAAGAGCTACACTTCTGCCTAGAGGGAGCCACACCTCATGTAAATGATGACAGCCCTGGAGTCAGGGATCAGTTAGGAGAAAGGAAATGCCCAGGGCCCCGAGGTTAAAATGGATTTAAGGAGCAGAGATGCTCAGAAAGTGCAGGGCATGATCTTAAATCTTCGTGATTTGGGTAAGAAATAGCCTATGCCATGCTAATTTAGGCTTTGAGTTTAAAGTCAGCAAGTGTTTACTCATGGTTGCTAATTTGAGGGGACGAAGAATAACTGGAAGACAAAAATTGAGAAAAGAAGGCAGACTTTTTTATCTAATTGAGGATAACACCAAACACACCCAGAGGCGTTCCATTATTCTTTAGCAAATATTAAACATCTGTTATGGCCAAACATTCTTAGAGGAAACAGTGAAAGTCTTGACATCTTTGTTTATGTAAAGACATAATAGAACAGCACTTGCAACAGTAGTTCTTAAAGCGTGGTTCCCAGGCCACCAGCATCACCTGGGAACTTACAAGAAATTCAAATTCCCAGGTCTCTCCCTAGACCTGCCCACTTGCAAACTCCACAGAAAGGAGACAGCAACTTGTGCTTTAATAAGTCCCCTAGTGATCCTGTTGTACCCTAAAGTTTGAGACCCACTGTCTTACATCCTATCTTCCTGTGCTGTCAAATGTTTAACGAGGTTTAATAGTCAGAGTATATTCAACAGTAATGAATTTAAACCAGGGTTTGGAATATGGGAAGTAAAGTTTGATAAATATGAAATCATTATTCCCAACTCCTATGTAGTACATAACCTATCCAATGCAAGATATAAATCAGTAAGGATACTATGAGATGGGTTGGATGAAATGGAAACGAAACTGTCTCAGTGGAGGCTGGAGAGAAGCTTCTGGTGATATGCCACAGGGCTCTGCTTTCATCCAGACCTTCCAAACATCTTGATCAATGATAAAGCTAAACAAATACTTACCAAATTTAAATTCAAAGATTTAATTAGTTGGCATAAATCTCAAAATATTTGATTGAAGGATCTAAAATTATACCAACAGAATTGGAGCAGTAGTCTAAGGCATACAGTATTCATTTGGGATAATGTACTGTAGTCAGGACCAAGCAACCAACAAGACCAGTGGCAATTAAATAGGGTCTGTAAACACAGTCTGTTCAGTATAAAAATTAACCTGTGATGTGACCACCAGAAAAGCCCATAAGATGCTAGGATCTCTTAAAAGTATTGCTTTTCAAGGAGAGTGTGACAGACTGAAAAATGCCCCTCACCTTCCAGCTCCAGATCCTCATCCCTGTAAATTATCTGGGCTTAGAACACATTAGCCCAAAATATGGTACCTTGCAACCTGAGAAAGCAGCAGAATTAGAAAGGCCACTCCGGCTCTTCCCTGCCTGCCTGCCTGCCTGAGAGCTGGCCACACAGGAATTCTCCGAACCACCTTCCTAGTAGGTTATAAAACCCTTGCCCAGCAGGTTTCCTGTTTCTACCTGGAGGCCAAAGAAGAATCTGCACAGACAGACTTTGCTGGCTTCCTCTCTCAGTCCATCACACTTAAGTCAGGCCCTTTCTGTGCAATCATACTTCTACACGACTGTCCACTCTGCATGAAAACTAAGCTTAAAAATAGACAGTTTGCCCTGGGTCTTTGGGTCTTCATTTCTGAAGTTCTCATATTATGCAAATATGTTAAGTTCATTTCTTATGTTTATTTCTTCTTAATCTGTCCTTCTTATAAGGGTGTGAAGCATGGCCCTGTGATGAGTGAGGAAAAGGTACTACTCTTTCTCTCCTGCAGGATATTGCCTAGTGTGAAGGGATGTGCGATGGAGAGTTGAAGATGGGATTAAATTAAGAATTTTGAGGTGAGACTATTATCCAGTAGATCCTAAGCACAATTGGATGCATCCTCATAAGACAGAGGAGACTGCACCCAAAATAGAAGGGGACGGGAGAACAGAGCAGTGGGATTTAAAAGTGCTGTCAGAGATAAGAGTGATTCAACCACAGGCCAAGGAATGACAGCATCACCAGAAGCTGGAGGAAGCAAGGAACTGATTGTCCTCTCAAGTCTGAAGGGAGCAAGATGGTTTTTGTGCAGTGCGTTAGCCTTCCATTACTTGACAAATACATGACATAATCACCCGCAAAAGAGGAAAGGCTTATAGTTTTGGGTGTTCTGGTGCACAATCCATTGACACCGTTGCTTCTGGGCCTGTGGTAGGCAGCATATCATAGCAGGATGGGCATGGTGGGGCAAGCTGCTCACCGAAAGGCAACCAAAGAGAGGTGGGAAAGGGCTCCTACTATCCCTTTGAGGACATGCCCCCAATGACTAAGACCTATTACTGAGCCCCACCTCTTAAAGAGTCCACACCTACTTCTAGCACCAATCTGGGACCAAACCTCTAATGCATAGGTCTTTGGGGCCACTGTAGATCAAAACTGTAGTAGCCAGTGATGCTGGTTTTGCAATTCTGGTATCCGGAACTATGAGAGAATAAATTTCTATTTTTAAGCCATCAAGTTTGTGATAAATTGTTACAGCAGCTCCAGGACATGCATAGATGGAGAGAAGAGCAAGTTCTCCTCCATTCTTCATAGGCACCACCATGTGGTTCTGAATGCCACACTTTGGAAGAGGCATTTACAGAAAGAAGCATTAAGGGTTTTCTGAATGGTCGCAAGAGGACAAGTTAGTACTAATTGTTGTAAGCTGGGAGGTGACAAGTTTCAAGCACTCTGGGCAAAGGGTGAGAGAGGAGCCAGAGAAGGCAGTGACTCCACCATAACTGAAGATAACCAAGCAGACCGGGAAGCCATTTGTTAGAATGTGAAGGTTGTCAAAGGAGCTCAAGCCCCAGAGGTAAATGCAGGTACATTAGATACTGTGTGTGGCTCCTCTGAACCCAGAGATCCTGAGCTGAAGGGACTTGATGGCAGTTCTCTGCTCTCACTGGAGCCAACACAGGCAGGAAGAGAGAAGGTCCAAAAGGTTGTGAGACTCTGAGCAAGCAGTGATTAAACCCCAGCACGGATGTGGCTTTGGAGATGCAGAGGAAGGAATGCATTTTTAAAAAGGTTTGGAGGCTTAAGTAAGCAGTCTTTGGCAGCAGCTCAAATTTGGAGAGAGCAAGTATTTATTAGGTACCTACTAAGATCATTGACCCAGGAGCTGTGGGCAAAACAAATAAAAGATGGACAACTCTCCCAGGGAGAGAGCAGAGCGTGCATGAAATAACTGGAGAATAAGGCTCCAGCAATGAGTCTTTAAATATGTGGATAAAAGGGTGGAAAGGAGGAAATCACAAAAACTAGATTCATCACAGTTTTGGGTAATGTGTTTGAAGTAGACTCTGAGAGATGGCCAGATGTAGTTAAGAGAGAGACAACACTTTGGAAGGAAGCGACGATGTGCCACAGAGGGGTGCAGGCAGGTGCGAGCATTCGGTGTTGAAGCAGTGTCATATACCACGGGCAATTCTGTGTGGAAAACAAGAGACAGGGGTTTGGGTCTGGATTGACAGTGGCTCAGATTCTGAGGCTGTGCTTCAAGTCAAGGCTTGAAGTCACAGCCAAGAGGTTATGCATGTTTTGTAGTTGTCATGCTCAATCTGAATGTGGTTGCAGTCTCCAGGGAGGCTCTTGGAGAAAGCACTTCTGAAAAAAATCTTCACAGGTGCAGAGCATGAGGTAAAAGCTTAATGGATTTGAATTTATTCCAGTGAAAGGCTTTCATCCAAAGAAGGACAAGGTTGTTAGAGAGATGACAGATAGAAGACACATGCAATGTGGAAGCTGACTAGAGATTGGTGTTTGAAACATCCAAGAACCTTGCAAAACAACAAAAGACCCAGGGCACTTACTTACCTCGCAAGTACTAAGTCCTGGGTTCTACCCCAGCACTGAAAAACAAGTCCTCTTCTCAAATGAACAAAGGATCAGAGGATCCTGAGAGGCACTTCCTAGGGAGTGAAGCCCTCATGAATAACAGGCATGTGTAGAGATGTCCAAATTCATTAGTAACTAGGGAAATGCAAATTAACTAGCAATGATATCATATATACCCATCTAGTTGGCCAAAATTAGGGAATAGATAATGCCAAATGATTGTGAGGATTCGAGAACCTGGCTAGGGGTGTGCAGACTAGTGCAGATTCGCCTGCCTTCCCAAGGGAGTGTGCATGAAGAGGCTCACTGCAGTTCTGTTTGTGGGGACAGGTGTCCAGCCGTGGGGATGCAGGGCACACATGGAGGACGTGTACAGGGAAAGGGTAAGGGGCGTTACCAGAGACCCTGCAGTGGTCCTGGTCTTCTGCAAGCCAGTACAACGTCCGAGAGACAGGAAAGTGAGAATTAACAGAAGCACACAGAGGCTTGAGAGAAACTGAGTCTTGGGCTGATCTAAACTGCTCTGGGCAGCAAAGACAAAGAACTCCCAGGACATCCAGTGTTTATTCATTACAAGTGTGGGAAGGGGGAAAACTGGGCAGGCCTTGGGACCTGCTGGTAACAAGTATCAAGCAGGCAGGACTGTAGAAAGAGGGCACAAGCATATCTTTGCTGAAGAGACAGTTAATTCAGAGGGGAAGAATTTAGTTGGAGTCAGTTGACCTTGACTGGGAGTGAACTCAGCCAAGCTCTGCTACTTCCAATGAAACAGCTAAATTACGAAGGGGCAAGAAGTTTGTGCCACTATAGCCTGCTAATATTGGGTAGAGGCGTCTGCTACAGAAGTGCACCAGGAATACTCTGCTTAGTAAGAAGGAGCAGGCTCCATGTACACCTGACGACAGGAATATGGCTTTTTAAATATAATGCAGGCTTAAGCAACAAGAAGCTGGACTGGTGGTGTAGCTCACACTGCCTAGCTTGTGTAAGGCCCTGGGTTCCATCCCCACACTACCAGTGATGGGAAGGGAAGGAGGAAGGAAGGAAGGAAGGAAGGAAGGAAGGAAGGAAGGAAGGAAGGAAGGAAGGAAAGAAAGAAG
>NW_004624776.1:8275078-8297479 GCF_000247695.1 Heterocephalus glaber | reverse complement strand
AAAGAAAGAAGAAAGAAAGAAAGAAAGAAAGAAAGAAAGAAAGAAAGAAAGAAAGAAAGAAAGAAAGAAAGCAAGCAAGCCAGCCAGCCAGCCAGGCAGGTAATGATTTGCAGGACATTTGTGTACATGTGATCATATGTGCATATTAAACACCACTATTTTTAATAGAGCACAGCTTGCAATAACATACATCAAAGACATGAAAATGGTTGCATATGAGAGAAAGGGGGAAGTAAATGGAGAGTAGAAGTCATGA
The DNA here is from genome assembly GCF_000247695.1 of Heterocephalus glaber. The sequence continues at coordinate 8,297,223 of NW_004624776.1, read as the reverse complement.
ATGCATGCATCCATACAAGAATGAATGAATGAGATAGAGCTTTGCAGGAGCTGATGATAAAGTGTACCAGCAGCTAAAGAAAATGATTAACTCAACCCTCTGCTTCTGAGAGCAATATAAACAAGAGTCTTAAGCTCTACATCAATTACTGAAGCAATGCTAGACCTGAATATTAAGCAGATGACTTATGAGCAATAGTAAAGAGAGTGGTTCCATGAGGAGCCTATGATGGGTTATAAAGTTAAAGTCATGCACAAAATATTTTTGAAATTTGTGTATAGAGTTACCAAACTAGTAAATCACAGAATGCCAGTAGACATAGCATTGCACTTGTTAAGCCAAGTATTCACATGATCCCTATGAAAGAGCAAGGAAACATGGGCAGAGTAAGTGTAGGATAAGTTGTCTAGGCTAGTTAAGTTACTAAATCCAGTAAAGCTTTGTTTATCAATTTGTCTAGAGTTGTCATGCTTGAGTCTTTAGGCTTATACTATTTGAGACTCTTGTCCAGGATCAAGTTCAAGAACAAAGTTTGTAACTGCAGATAGCTGTTGAGACTTTAATAAGAATCTCCAGTGGTGAAATTTTGTATTTTTAAAAATGTGCCCACGTTATCTTGGTGTGCATCAGTAGGCAAAGAAGTAGGTCAGAGTTTGCTGATCCCAGAATCATCTAAGAATGTTTTGTGACAAGCCAGTTTCCAGGCCCCATTGCTAAGAACTGCTAAGGAATTCTGCTCTATTAGGGCCCAGGAATCTGTGTAGTTTTACCTTCCCCCAGATTGATGTGGGTGTGGGACCTAAGATCACAGCCCTTTCTTGGGATTTTCTACCTGTAAGTAGGTGGAGAGTCCTTAACTGTAGCCAACACCCAATTCCTAGCTGCTGATGGGGCAGGCCATCCTAGGGGAAAGGGGCTTCCCATAAGTCCCTAGAAGGTTCAGCACTCTTTGTCTAGACGATGATTTGGAAAAGCTTCTTGCCTGGGTTAGGAGTAGAACTAGCCTTTAATGTCTCTTCTACTTTAAGTAATTTAAGATGGGTTATATAACTCTGAAAGACAGTGTTACCTTGGGTCATGAATGCTTTTGTTTGCAAACAATTTGGTTCACAAACAGAAGCATTTGGCAAAATCTTGTTTTTGTTTGCAAACTCTGCATCCAGTGACAAACACAAACACAAACGTGGCCATCTTTTCCAAAATCGTAAAACAAATTAAGTTCATGAATGGAGGTACCACTGTAATAGCTTGCTTGGAGTTAACTCTAAATTTATCCTACATTGCCTTCAGGTACAATGTTTGTTCATCAAGGAAATTCAGTATATGGCCAAGCATATAAAGATATGTATATAAATGTATAATGATACTTTAGCATTATTTGTACTCTATAAGGGAAACAATCTAAATACCTATCAATGGGAGATTAAATAAATTATGGCATATTAATATAAAGAATCATCTGTAGCCATTAAACATGGCAATGATAAACAGTGAAAATGATAATGTAGATCGAGGGGTAATATCTAAAATGTTTAACAATTGGCAGGGCCGAGAAGAGCCAGCCACAGCTGAGCTCTGCCAGAACCCTCCAGTAGAGGTCAGTCCCACATAGATCTACATCCACTGACATATAGGTAGTTACATCATTGGAGGCACTGCCCTTGGAAGAAATTAATGTAGTACTCAAAGGACCCCAGCTAGTTCTCTTGAGGATGGGTTGCTATAAAATGAGACCACCCCATCATGTGGCCCCTTTTGCATGAGGCTGTTTCCTTTCTGCTTCTCTGACATGTTGTGACACTCCCAGGGATTCCTCACCAGAAGCTGAACAGATGGAGCTACCTAATCCTGAAAATTTGGCTTCAAAATATGAGCTAAATATTTGTTAAAGTTTATTAATTACTTAGCCTCAGGTATTTTATTATAGCAATAGAAAATGGACTAAGACAATAGGTACAGAGCTGAGATTCTTTTAAAAACTTTTTTCTTTACATTTTCTGTATTGCTTGAATTTTTAAACAATGTTTTACTTTTGGTTTGTTTTACATTTTAAAAATCAAATGTTAACTTGCAGAGTGAAGACACTGTATAGTCAATTAACAGACTTTCACAAAAGCATTCCGAGGGTTCTACATCAATTTGAAAGATCTTCTATCATAATTTCATGAGGGACCCTCTTCTCTGCCTTCCAATTCCCAATGAATAATCTTCACAATTCCTCCACTTTGGGTAGCTGCTGCCGCCAACAGGCTGTTTTGTACTTAGTGTTGGCCACAGAGAACAGGCATGCTACACCTGAATGTCCCTGACTAGCTGTGTGAACCTGACGATTTCATGTAAGGTCTTGGGGCCTGCGTTTCCTCTATGAAATTAAGATGATTTAAGTGAATGTTCTTTCAGCTCTATGACTTATGAAATCTGAATAAAATATCCTTACACTACTTTCTCAAAAAAGTGGGCTCATGGGCAATCCATTCAGGACCCCTCCTGTCTCTTAGGAGCTATTCCTATTCCCCATTCCCATTCTCCATTCCTATTTCTCAATAAATTTTCCTACTTTAAAAAAAGTCCTTAAACTTTTATGAGAGCCATGAACTATAAGGTCAGTTCAAAGAATTTGTTTTGTTCCTGAATGATCTGAGAATAAACAACCATAGCTGACCTAATGCACTGGCCCCCTATTTTGGTACGTATTTCCTATGAACAAGGATGCTCACCTACACATTCACAACACAACCCTCAATGGTAAGAAGTTGACACTGATGCATTAGGACCTCAGACTCCATTCAAGTTGCACCAATTGCTGTACCCAGTAAATAGACCCAGTCCTGAATCATGAGCTGCCTCTAGCTATTGTTTCCTTAGTCCCCTCCAATCTGAGACAGTTCGCCAGTCTTTTCCCAACTTTCATTGCATTAATACTTTTGAAGATGACCCACCTGGTGTTCTGTAGACTGTCATTTGAGTTGGGTTTGCCTGATGTTTCCACACGATGACATACAGGTTAAGTATCTTTGGAAGAAACATCACAATTGTGAAGCTGTGTTCTCATTGTATCCTATAAGGTGGCATGAATTTTGGTTTGTCCTATTAATGGCGATCTTCACTTTGGTCCCCTGATTAGAGTCATGCCAACCAGTGATCTTTGTAAGATTACTCATTTCCCCTTTGTTATCATTGTATTATAGGGAGGTATTTTCAAACTATATCAACACTGTGCTCCTCAGCAACTCTTCAATTTAGTCATCATTTATATTTTATGTGGCTTCCTCTTTTATTCAATGGATCATCTGTTACTGTTTTATATTTTGATGTACATATTTGGCCTGATCTGGCCACTGGGAGCTCCTCAAGCTGTCTTTTGTAATTCAGAAATCAAGATTTGAGTGTGTGTGCTTGTTGCTATCTAAATGCTATAGCTCTCAGATTGTCCTAGTGGATAGAGCTGGGAATGTGTGTATAGATATGTGCCAGTAGATATATAGCTACAAATATGTAGACAAGGGATCTGGATACCTAGGTATGCAGATTTAGATAGTTAAAAATACATATCTATAGAAATGTATAGATATATACAGATGGTATATAGATACAGAGATAGAGATGCAGAAGTAGAGATATAGAGACTGATATATATATGTATATATGCTGATAGTGATACATACATTCAGATACTGATACATACATATGGCTAAATAAGTGCAAGTATAAGCACAGATAGACACATACACATGTTTACAGCTATATTTATTTCTATATGCATCTATTATGGACTGAACTATCTCCCCCTCTCTCAAAAAAATACCTATGTTGAAGCCTTAATCCCTAGTATGAATGCATTTGGAAAGGGAGTCTTTAGGGAGAAAATTAAGGTTAAATGAGGTCATGAATGGGGCACTCTATTGCAATAGGACTAATGCCTTCTAAGGCGAGGAAGAGGCACGAACCCCTCCCCTCCCCTCTTTTCCCTTTCCCCTTCCCCCTTCTTCTCTCCTCTCTCCTCCTCCCTCTTTCCCTTTCTTCCTCTTCTCCCCTCCACAGAGGAAAGGCCCCCTGAGGATGTAGTGAGAAGAGACCTGTCTACAAGCTGGGGTAGCAACCCCTCCAGAAACCAACCCTGCTGGTACCTTGGTTCTGGTCTCTAGAATTGTTGAGAAAATAAATGTTGCTTAAGCTCCCAGTCTGATATTTTTTTCAGGGCAGCCAGAGGAGGCTAATATACTGTTCATCTACTAAAAACTGTGAGTTTCCACAAATACCTCCAATTATATACTAATTAGAAACTCTAGTTTTCCCCTTTTTGTATTCATGCTTTCTTTCCCTGACAGTGAGAAACTTGGTCCCCCTTACCTGAATAGATCACTTACTTGACCAACCTCCTTGTAAATGGCACCCTTTGCCTGTGTGAGATGGTGCTCCCCAGGTCCTCCTCACCTTGCCTGGCTCTGATCTCTGAGCTATGGCCACCATCCCAGCAAGGCCCCCTTCCAGTGCCTGGGCTCTGATACCCCACCCTACTCCGGCCACTCACTGCCTCCCTCGTGGCTTCTCCTAGTTGATTTGAATCCTCCCAGCTAACAACAAGAACATAAAACTATAAATAGCTCTAAAAACAGTAAATATATATTTTGCCTGCCCATTTTCCTATTTTAAAAAAATAGTTCATCCCTGCCTCCCATGGCATTAAATGTTCAGAAATTCTCCACCTCTGGTAGGAATGTATGTAGGGGCACAAAGGATCTATTAGCCTGATTTATGTTACAAAAAGAAAATGCCAGAGGCAGACTAACTCTGAAAAAGGTTTATTTTAGGTCAGAATTCTGGAGATAAAGCAACAGCAGCAGTAGCAGCTGGGCTCTAGTGAGGACCTCATGGCAGATCCAGGAGTGTAGATGGAGCATGCTGTCATGTTGCCAAGCAGACAGTCAGAGAGAGATTCAGGGGGCACATGCTCTTTTAAAAGTCCATTCTTGTCAGAGCTCAGGGGCCCCACAAAAGCTGCCTTAATCTTCTCAGAGGGAAGAATCCCTAGTGATCTCCACAAGGCCATATCACCGTGTTTAGGGTTGGACTAAGCTCCAACACATGAGCCCTTGGGAAACAAGCCACATCCAAACTACCGCACCAGGAAAGTTGCTAATCCCTCCTGGTCCCCCACAGGAATTCCATAATCCAACCCCACTTGACATCTCCACGTAAATGTTTCGTAAGTGTCATAAACAGCTGGAAAGACCTTGGGACCTCCTTGTCTCAAGCAGCCCTGTTGTTCACACAATTACTCATTACAGAAATTCTACAGATACTTCCCTTTCCCCAGTGCCCTTACCCAGACCACATTGACTTTTCCTCCCAAACACATTCCCAAATCCAACTCTTTCCATCCATTTCTGTACTAATCAGCAGGGCCTAGGTCAGCATCATCCTCCCTTGAACAATTATAGTCACCTCCTTGCTGTGCTCCTGGCCCCTAGCCTTCCTTCCAGGACAGGATGTGTTACTGTTTGCAGTTACTCACTCTTCCTTCTGGCTAAGAGTCTGCTCCTCCAAGCCTCATCAAGTTTGGCCAGGCCTTGTGATTTGGTTTGTCCAGGGTTCCTCTTACTAGCAAGAGGGCAGCCGGACCAGAGCATGGGCCAGCAGTCAGGCCCCCAGAAATGTGAGCAGGCGCTAAATGGCCATCATAATTAACTCTGGCCAATTTAAGGGTCATTATCTTACTATGGCAAAGCCTACTGCCAGGTCCTTTAAAATCTCTTCACAGTAGCCCTGAGTTAGGGTTCAAAATAACAAACCCTATCAAGTCACTCCCTTCTTAGCACCAACAGCACTTTGATGATGGTCCCTGATGCTGGTTCCCTGAGCTCTGCCTTACTCCACCTCCAATCCAGCCCGAGACCTCAGATTAAACACCACTGCTCCAAGGAGGCGACTCTGACCACCTCCACATGGAGGCACCTCCCAGTTACTGTGCTTTCTCTTTCAACTGTAGGCACAGCACTCACACAAATCTCTGCTCTTTCCATGGCTCTGTGCTTTGTGCCTGCTTATTGTTCATCTCTTCTCAGGACCCCTGTTCATAGAAGGGGGCTAGACATAATCAGATTGGCTGAGGCTGGACTCTGGTCCTTGTTCTGCCTACATATGGGGTCAAGATGTTACTGTCTCCTTCTTTAGCCCCTGAGTTTCTTCTGGTGACATGTAGTGTTTTTGAAATGACATATAAAGCTCTGTCTGGATTTGCAATGCTGGGTATGTTTTGCACCAAGGACAGCCATCTTTTGAGACAGACCCACATCATGGTTTGGTGGTGAAATGGCTGAAAGCCCTTAGGTGCTAGATTTATTCTCTCCACAGTGAGAACAAAATTATAAGCCTTAGAAGATAAACGCAAAGAACTAAGAGGCCAAGATTGGTCCATTTGTTCCTGGGGTGGTGAAGACCCTACTCGGTGTACTCGGTGCTGCAGGCAGAGAACAGGCTCACAAGTGAGTGGCTCCACCCTGTATTCTAAGCCCATTTGCCAGCAGCGTCACCTGGGTAAGTAGCCACTTTTATGAACTTCAATTTCTTTTATTAGCTATACAGTACTTGCTTGGTGTGTGGGAGAGCCCTGGGTTAGCCCTCCACCAACAGAAAAAAAGAAAGCAAAAGAACAGTAAATAGAGTCAACACTGCCAATGTTACAGGGATTTTGTGAAGATTAAAGGAGATAAAATAAAAATGATAGTTGACATTTATTTAGTGTGTAGTAGGATCCAGGCACATTTGCGTGCATTCTCTTATTTAATTCCTACAAGAATCCTGTAACAGTGGAACTGTTGTTGTCCCTACTTATAGATGAGAAAACTGAGGCATAGAGTATTTAGGTAATTTGCCCCAGGCCCCACATCTGGTTGCCATTGTTGGCACGACTCCCTCACCCATTTCACCTCAGCAGTAAGCTGGGGTCACATCGTCTGTGTCACAGCAGTCCCTGGCACAGAACAGACACTCCATAAATATTCATTTCTTTCTCCTTGTCCACTTTTCAGCAGTGCATTAACTTAGTCCCCTGGAGAAATGTTTTTTTGCCTTCCATAAATTAATGCTGGTAGTCAACTGCTTTGGAGAGTTATTTAGCCCTGAGCTGCGTGTGTGTGTGTGTGTGTGTGTGTGTGTGTGTGTGTGTGTTTCTCAGCTATGGGTTGCTTCCTCCAGGCCTGTACTACATAAGGACAGTGAAGTGGCCCCTCTCTAAACACAGCTAGGGAAAAAACCTGAAGATGGAAAAAAGGCGCTGGTGGAAGGTGAGTCATCCTCATGGTTTGGCAAAGATAAGTCAGAGCAAAGCGAGGCCACGGGCAGGACAATAAAAACATCTGAAAGCACACAGAAATCTTGCATCTTGTTCTGGAGTCTGTGGGCCGTGGTGTACAGAATGTTCCCGAAGTTCAGAAACTGTAAGGATCTCAGACATAAAACCCTTCTAGTTGTATATTTTAAAAAGTAATGTGAGGAGAATTGAGGCTAGGCATAATGTGCATATAACTTAGCTGAAAGATTTTATTGGTTTTTCTAAAAATTCATGAACCCAAGTTTTCTATTTTCTGGTTTAAAAATATAACAAATCTGACTGTAAAAAAATAAAAGTGTTTTTTCTGTGATTTTTTTTTTCTTCCCAGATCTTTACATGTGGTCCTGAGACTTGGCAGCTGGAAGGAATTATAGAAATCAGCCAATTCCATTCATTCCCATTCTATTGAGAGAACCACTAGAACATCTAGAGGCTGGTTGGCCTGGGCTAACGGCCCACAGGGATGAAGAGTTTTCAACACCGGATTAGTCAAACTCTTCCCAAAAGGCGTGTCCTCGCCACAGCCTGACCTCCTTCAGTGCTTACATCTAGTCCGCCCCCTCGCTAGCCCTCCAAGGGGTCTGCCCATCTCTAAGAGGTACTGAACACTAGCAAAAGCCTTCTTGTTATTGGTCAAATGGGGCTGATTTTGCGTGACTTCTACCCCTATCTGTGTCTTTTTACTTGCTTGCCTGGAGAATCTAAAGAATTTAAAATCTTGTGTTTCTCTGAATCTTCTCTTGCCCCTGGATTAAATGCTGGGCCTAAAAGAGACAATAAAACATATCAGTTGGATTCCAAATGCTATAGATGACTGTATGTTTCCCTCTCATAATGACTCTCCAAAACAATGCAATCCTCTGAGCTTACCCATGGCTTGTGTTGTAGATGAAGCTTAGTTGGCAGAGTGCAGACCCCAGGGGAAAATTCTCTCCCATCTCCCGTCTCCTGCCTGCACTTTCCCAGGTAGCATGGCCAGTCTCAGCTCCTGATGATGCTTTAGTAACAGCTCCCTAAAGATCCCATCTTGCATGGCACAAAGCTGCAGATCCACCCCGCCCGTGAACCACAGCCAGTCAGAGGCTGATAATATGCCCAAGAGCTGCCGTGAAGCACCCAAGCTCAGGAACTTCTAGTTGAGCTCTTCCTAGTTCATTTCAGGAATCTTCAAGAGCATCATAGGAAGGACTGAAGCCTTGCTGATCTTCCCCAGGCAGCAGCACCAGAAGAAAGAGCTTATAATGATCGCCAGCTGCCAGGAACATGGAACAGCAAAGCCAGGAAGAAGAAGATAGAATTATGAGAGGAAGAGGGCCATCACTTGGGGCTGGGGAGAGGGAGCCCAGTGGTAGAGCATGTGCAAGGTCTGGGGTTCAATCTCCAGCACCCCAACCCTCAAAAGTACCATCATTGAGAAGCTATATTTTAAACAATCAGTAGTAACTACCACTTTTTAATTACTAGAAAGCAGTCTCTGCGCTAAGCATTTTATGTAAGTTATTTCATTAAAGTGCAATTAATCGGTAGTAGACTCTGATAGGAAAGCTATTGTCATGCTGTTTTACACAGGGGACTCTGATACATGAATCATTAGTAAGGTCATGTCCTTAGTGAGCGGCTGAGTGAGAACTCAAAACTGGACACAGTTCCAGCTGCACGGAGGCTGTTTTCCTCTCTACCCACTTGGCCCTTCCCTGTGTACCTCCTTCCTCTACCTTCAGGAGGTGTCTCTCTTTCCTCCTGCAAACTGGGGCTCAGACCAAGTTGGGGACCCCAATTAGTACCTGTCCCGGAGGGAGCTGCCCCAGAGATGGGCGGTCACCATGGTCAGAAGGGGAGACAGGTCTGATTGGGGGTTCGTCACATCCGGGACTTCTAGGTGATTCTCTAAGAGAGATGCTTCTGAGACTCCTCCAAGCAGGCTGGAGTGCTGGGGAGTCACAGGATGCCCAGGTAGAAATCAAACCACCCTGTTTTAGAGTCACCTCCTGAATACAGATGACCAGAGAGCAGGGGCTCCAAGCAAAGCCAGTGCCCTCAGGCATCTTCAATCCATGCTTCATAGATGCAAGAGCAGGTATTGAGATTGGTCCCCAACTCTATAAAGATAGGCATGCAGGAGTAGTTATAGCCTTCCCGGGGTCCTGGCCATGTGTGTCCTTCCCTTTCTTCCCTCCCTTCCCTTCCCTTCCCCCTTCTTTCCCAACATGCCATTTCTTCCACTATACATACATTGCCTAGAAGTCCTTGAAAAACCAATGAATGGATGGTGGCCTCAAGGATGGCATCAAGACAGAAGATACCTTGGAATGCAGGGACTCACAGCTCCCAAGGGGATGCAAGATGGTGGTGATGGAAGAAGCCCAGATTCCATATCTGTGGATTCAATAAACTGAGAATCAAAAATATTCAGGAAGGCCGGGATTTAGCTCAGTGGTTTTGCCACCTGCTGCGCAAACACAAAGACCCGAGTTCAATCTCCGGTACCAAAAAAAAAATATTCAGGGAAAAAACTGCATGTACTGAACATGTATAGATTTTTTTGCTCGTCATTTATTCCCTAAATAATACAATATAGCAACTATTTACACAGCATTCATACTGTGTTAGATATCAGAAATAATCTGGAGATGATTTAAAGTATACAGAAGGATATGCATAGGTTCTCTGAAAATACTAGGACATTTTGTACAAGGGACTTGAGCATTCTCAGATTTTGTACCCAAACTGAGATGCTAGGAAGAACAGACTCTAAAAGCCTCAATAGCTTGATGTTACCCAGACCCTGAAGAGATCTGGTCTCTAAACTAGATGCCCAAGCAAATCTACCAAGATGCAGAAGGCGAGACTGGAAATTCTATTTGTATATTTCTTTTGTTTAAAAATACAACTTGAGTTATATAAACATTTGCTATATAGACAATATTTGTGTGTCCATATTATAGTCACCCTCAGTATCTGTGAGGAATTGGTTCCAGGACCCCCTGAGGGGTGGATACTCAAGTTCCATATATATATATAGAGAGAGAGAGAGAGAGAGAGAGAGAGTGAATTCCTATTCACATAGAACCCACATTCTCCAGTATATATTAAATCACCCCAAATGACTTGTAACAGGTAACACAATGCAAATGCTATGCAAATAGTCATTATATTATATTTTTAGGGAATAATGACACTGGGGTGTCTATATATTCAGTACAGTGTCAATTGTTTCCAAATATTTTTTTATCTACAGTTGATTGAATGTGAGGACCAACTGTATCCAGGTGAAAATAAGCATACATATACTTGGTGTATACATGATTTAAAAAATTAGTAACAGAGGTGCTCAGTCAGAACAGTTTGGACAGCACTGACTTAGGGAGGGAACTGCCGACCCAGATTATGTGGAGGAGGCGGCAGGGCACAGGCAGGGAGGAAACTCCAGTCAGCCTGAGATGTTAACAGACGGCCTGGTAGCAGAGTGGGACGAATGTGTCACTCTAGGAAAAAGGACAATAGCTCAATGTCATGTTCTGATTGGAAACGTCTCTAGGTTTTTCAACCGGCAGAAGTCCAGGCTCCACCACTACAGTAGGTATCTGACACACAGAACTGAGAGTGATCAGTTATTGATCAGTCATTGATAACAATATTGGTCACCATTCGCTGAGGTGACTGTTGCCTTTCTTTACAAATGCTACATCTGACTCTCATGATCACTGTGATGTATGTTTCAGTATCCTGATTTTACAGACAAGGAATTGGGCATCAAAAAACTAAAGAAGTGGCCTTAGTTACACCTGGCAAGCAGCAAAGCTGAGATTTGGACAGGGCCCTAACTCCAAAACCCTTACTCTTTCCATAGTGCATTGGACACACCTGGGCTGGTTCATGGGAAAGGATTTCTCTTCCCAAATTGTTGGGACCCTCAGAGGTCAGCTTGCTCTGTTTGCAGAAGTCACTTTACAGAGATGAACTGCAACTTTACCCAGACAGCTCAGCACAGGTTCTGGGCACTCTTTGTAGTGCAGGTTATTTAACATGAATACAAGCGAGACATTAAAAACCCTGACCTGAATGCTGACTTTGCATAAAGCACAATCTGACCTTCTCCATGGCCTCACAGCTCTCATGGCCTTGTCAGCCATGTGGACCCAACCAGAAGCACAGATTGGAAGACTAGATGTCAAACAGACATACCCACAAACAAGAACGCACATGCCTCCTTGTCAACATCGGTTATTAATGAACATATTCAGCCTGGTGCAGTGGGCAGGCCTATAATCCCAGTACTCTTCGAGGCTGAGGCAGGAAGATCTCAGGTTCAAGGCTAGCCTGGGCAACTTAGTAAGACCCTGTCTCTTATAGCATTTGTCTAAACACCCCCCTCCCCAGCCTACTGTGATCATAGATGGGGCTGGATCATGGGTGTGTGATGCTGGAATCAAGGATGTGATGCTAAAATTGATTCAAGGTGCAATGCTAGGGTTAAAGGTGTGAGTGCTACTCTCCCTAAGGGCAGATAGCCTGGATAAAAGAGAGTTACTTGTAGTTTGCTGCTTGCTGCCTTCTACCTCCTGCCCACCATGAACTGTTTCTCATGTGTGATGCCCCTCTGCTGTGCCACCCTGCCTTGGACCAAGCCAACTATGGACTGAAACCTCTACAAACTGTGAGCCAAATAAAACTTTCCTCCTTTACTTTGGGTGTCAGGTGTTTTGTCTCAGCAATAAAGTAACTAAGTAACTAAGACACTGTCTCAAAATAGAAAATTTTAAATGTGGCAAGGGATGTGGTTCAGTGAAAAGGCCCAGTATTGCAAATAATAAGGATGAGATAATAATAAGCACTCTTGGAAACTGAAGCAGGAAGATCCCAAACCCAGTTTGACCAACTTAGCAAGAGCCTGTCTCAGTGGGCCGGGGATTTAGCTCAGTGGTTTCACCGCCTGCTGCGCAAGCACAAGGACCCGAGTTCGATCTCTGGTACCAAAAAAAAAAAAAAAAAGAGCCTGTTACAAGATTTTTTTTAAAAGGCTGTTAATGTAGCTCGTATCTAGGCCCTGGATCCTATCCTCAATACTATAATCAATCAGTTAAGTCAATAAATTCACTTTTATATTAGAAAGGAAATGTCCTTCCAAAATATAATAGTTTCTCTGTTACATGGAAATAAAGGATCAGCTCAAAAAATTCATGACCTTGGTAGCAAGTTTGAGTTTTGAGAATTAATGATTATTTTTCTTTCCTATAGTAGTTAACTGTTTTCTTCTGAGATTCAATGATATTCTACACACCCTGTGCATTTTCCACTGTCATTCACAAGGTCAGTAGTTAGAATTGGCAGGAGCAGGGCTGGGGGATAGGAGCAACGGCTTTTAAAGCCTGAAGGACTAAACCAAAGTGCGGAGTTCCCCTGGCATTACCATGTATGGCCAGCAGGGGGCAGCTTCTCCCTGTTTGAAGCAAGCAGCCTGCTCCCCAGAGCAGCTCATTGCTCAAAGAACACAGGTTTAAATGGAGCCTGTTGAGCACAGGCCCTCCCCCACCAACTATAAATCAATCTTTTCTTACTGTTTTCCTCTGTGAAAAGGGCTGGTGAGGAAAGGACCCTGGCTTGGGTTCTCCACACACACGTGTCTGTTCAACATCAGCTCTGAAGACTGGGAGGCTGGGAGTAAGGGCTGCAAAGACCAATGCACCCATCCCTGCTCTTAGGGAGCCCAGTCTGTGGGTGGGAGGTGGAGGTGAGTGAGGGCCCCAGGGGCAGGACAGACAGCCCAGGAGAGTTTGGGCATCACACACCCACTGCTTATAGCAGGCTGTGCTCGGGGGAAGACCCCTGTGGTCTACTTGTAGGCCCTGGCACTCTCCACAGCCACCACCCTTGAAACAGAGTCAACAGGCCCAGAGTCCTTGGTCTACTTTCCTTCTTGCCACCTGTCCATGGGGCCAACCATTTGACTTTCTTTTCCACTAGCAGATGTTTCCCATAATTCCACTTCCCCTTCTTGGCCACCTAAAGCAGCCACCATCTATGAGGGGCTCTCAGTCGGTCCAGGTGTTGCCATCAGGCTCATTCCTGGGTGTCCTTGGTGTGAAGTTGGTCTCCTGGGCTGAGAATTCACTGCTTCTTGTTTTATCCTTTGACCTGCTCCAGGAGCCTGTGGTTCTGGGCCATGTCACAGCTGGGGAAGGAACTAGCCCCATCTTCCCTTTGGTAGGGGGAGACAGAGCTGCCCATCCACAGGTGCATCTATGAACTCAGGCTGCAGGGTGGAGAAGGCTCTCTTCCTCATGAGAATCTGCCCTTAAAGGAGGAGGCCCATGTCCTAAAGGTTTCCCAGGACAGCAAGAGCTAGAACCATACAGGTTCATTACTCTCCTAGTTCCCTGGTGACAATGATATGGCTTTTGGCTCCAGATCCTGGGCTCATCTACTGTGCTGTGCTGTCTCTGGTGGGTTATTTGTTCAGTGTTTTAGGTTGACTTGTGCTCTTTAAAAAAAAAAAAAAAAAAAGCGGGGGAAAAAATAGGAAATTCCAGGGTTGTTACGAAGCCAGAAATCTAAAAATAGCCCCTGTACAGAGCAGCAGATTCAGTTGTGGCTTCTCTTTATCTTGAAGGAGCTTTAGCTAATGATCAAAATGGGTCATCAGGCAAAATGGCCAAAATGAGTCACATGGCCTTCCATGACAGTGATTCTGGAGGCCTAGAAGCCTTGTTCTTGTGCCTCCTTCCATCACAGAAGAGCAAGTGGAAGTCCCTGAATCATCCCAACTCTGTCACATGAAGGGGGATTTGTGTGAGGTCTTGGCTCCCTCCCTAGATGAAGAGACACACACAAAAATGAGATCAGCAGTGAAGGATATTTTAAAACAGCAATCACACACACATCCACCCATCACCCCAAGAAGCCAGTCACTACCAGCTTCAGATCTTTTAATAACAGGAAGTAATTCCATGGCACTTCTAGCTACTAAGTGCTCTGCTTTTATCATTCTCTTGAATTGTCACAACTCTGTAAGATTCCTCATGTGACAGCCAAGGAAACAGACTTTAAGTGGTTAAGTCACTTCCTGAGATGTACAAAGCTAGCAAGATGCAGATCCTGAATTTAAACCCAGATGTAACTGTCGTCCAAACCCCTGCCTGGCTGGAGTCTCAACCACTATGTTTTGCTGCTTCAGCTAGAAAACCACAATGCAGAGAGAACAAAGATGAGTCCAGCTGGGCAGAATGAATTTCCTAATTTGGAGGGTTACAAAGTCTTAAAGCACCTTCCAAAAGAAGATACCCAACCACTTTCTAGGACATCATTCAGTCTTCTGCAGGAAAGAGGGCCATGGGCAGCATTTCCTTGTCCACTGCCTACAACCTCCCCCACCTAATGAATGTTAACTTGAGCATTGACTCTGTGCCAGCAACAGTATGGAGAAGGACCAAGGCCTAACTCTAATGAACTTATGCTCTAGGCGGAGAGGGACAAACAAACCATTACCATGAGCAATGCTATGGTTTGGGTAAATGTCCCCCAGTGGCCTATGTGTGGAGGGCTTAGTTCCCAGTCCTAGGAGTCATTGAGAAGGGGTAGAACGTTAAGGAGGCGGGGCCTAGTGGGATGATGTCAGGTCACTAGAGGTGTGACCTTTCAGGGATTGTGGGACCCCAGTACCTCTTCTCCTTTTGCTTCCTGGCCACCATGGGATGAACAGTCCTCCTCTGGCACATGTTCTCTCCACCATATACTGTGCTGCCACAGGCCCAAAGCAACAGAGCCCGGTGACCATGAACTGAAACTTCTGAAACTGTGAGCCAAAATCAGCCTTTTCTTTTACTAAGTTGATTATCTCAGGTATTTTGCCACAGTAATGGGACAGTTCCTAACACAGCAATTTAGTGAATAAATAAATGAGTAAATCCAGCAAGTGAGAAGTCAGTGAAGACAGTGTGATATTCAGAAGAACTCTGGGCTGGGCTGGGAGCAACTTTGGTGTGGGTACAAGATGGGCCTTCTGGGGAAGCAGCCTGGGGCTGAGTTTGAATCTGCTGTCCAGGACATCACTCAAGATGGAACTCTGAAGCCATCTAGAGCCAGGTTGTCCAGGCCTACAACCCAGTCAAGGCTGCAGGTGGGGATAAGTTTGAATCTGATTGGTGTACTTAGCAGGTCACACTGGCTCCTTACTGGAGAATGGGGTGCAGAGAAGTAAAGAAAACTGGAACCAGAGGTCCAGGGGGCATCAGTGGTCCAGCAAGAGAGACTGTGGCTTTGCCTTCAAGGGCAGCATGGGAGGAAGTGCTCTCCAGGTTCACGTTCCCAGAAGTGGGAGAGTGGTTGATGAGGGCCACTTCTAGCCCAAGGGAGATACAGAGGAACATCTCCTGTGCATGCTCCTCCTCTGGGAAGATTCCATTCCTGGGGCTGGGGACACATGGAGGACCATGTCTATGACCTGGTCTCAAAAAGGTAGTCTGCCTGGGTCAGGAGAAATGCTGTTGCCAGTTCAGGCTCCAAGCAGCTTCAGCAGTGCAGCTAATGGGGTTGCCTCTGGCTTCCAGGAAAGAGGGACCCTTAGGATCCCACCAGAGAATGACATAGTTGGGAATTACCATGGAGGAGCACCCAGCCAGGACTTACTAACTGATTCTGGTTGTCAGGGGATGAGGATTTGGGATCTGCTATGGTTTGAATGAGTGTCCTCCAAAAAGTCCATATACTAAATGTTTGGTCTCAGGTAGCACTACTGGGAGGTGACATGGGGTCTAATGGGATGTCCCTAGGTCACTGCAGGCATGCCTTCGAAGGGGATAGTGGGACGTCATCTCTTCCTTGTGTGTGTGTCTGTCTGTCTGTCTCTCTGTCTCTCTGTTTTCCCCCACCCTCTCTCTGTGTGCTTCTTGGCTCATGAGATGAACACTGTGCTATGTCACATTCTCCTGCCATGGTGTGCTGCCCACACCTGACCCTGGCTGCCTGATCTTGGACTGGAACCTCTAGAACCATTTGTCCTTATAATTAATTGCCTTTGACATTTTGCTGAAGTAATGAAAAATACTAATACAGGGCATAAGCAAGCAGATGATTGGATGGTGACCAGGCTGAGACAAGTAGGACTAGAGGGCCCTGTTTCGGAGGAACACCCAAGAGTTCTGTTTATTTAAGTTTTCCAGGCCTGCTGACCTCCAAAAAAAGATGTCAGTAAGGCAGTTAGGAAAACATGGCAAGAACTGCTGAGGAGCTCGACTGTCAGCCTGCAGCAGCCTAGAGGCACAGGAGACCCCCCTGTGCCTTCCCTGTTCCCTCTCTGTGACAGGATACAAGGAAGCTCCCCAACTGTTTTCTCTCTTGAACTTAATTTAAAAGTAATTATCTTTTAAAAGCTGCTGGTTCAGTTTTATGGGGGGCCTGACCTATTTAGGGAGATGTGAAGCCCAGCAAACCCCAGGTATGCTGCAGTGGACCTTCTTCCTACTGCTGCTGTCCAGTGCCTCTGCCCTTCAAGACGAAAACATGAAACCAGATGACATTAATGAGAGTGTTGACAGTTAATCAGGCCCTTTATGTCAAACACTTCATATGTGTTCTCTCATCCTCCCAACAACCCTGGGAGGTAAATCAATACTATTGTCCTAACTCTCCAGAAGCAAGTGAGGCTTGGTGATTTTACAGACTTGCTAACTCAACACCTGCAGTAGTCAATTTTCTATGTCTGTGGCCAAATGGCTGAGAGAATTCAACTTAAAGGAGGAAAGATTTACTTTGGTTCATGGCTTCAGAGGTTTCAGTCCATGGTCACTTGGTCCAGTTGCATTGAGGCCTAAGGCTTTATGACAGAAGTATGTGGTGGAAGACAGCTGTTCACTGTATGGCAACAGAGAATCAAAGAGCAAGAAAGAAGAGGGACCAGTTACCCCAAATCCCCTTCTACACTGTGGGTCCAGAGACTTAGCTTCTTCCACTGGGCACCTCTGTAAAGGTTCTACCACCTCCCATTAGTGCCACAGGCTTTCAAATCCAGTATGTAACAACATCTTATAGATAACAAGTAGCAGAGATAATACTCATCTCCACATTTAATGACTCCAGCAGCTTTTGTGCCAGCCCTATAATCCAGGACATTTGCATACTACCCTTCAGATCTGGACACCTCAGACCTCCAAGCAACCTCAGAAAGTATGACCTCTGAGCCCGTGCTCCACTGGAACTGGTCCCGTGGATGCCAGCAGCCCATGCAGACACCTTGGCCCACCAGACCATGCCTTGAGGTCGCAGGGCCCCCACGCCGCACGCCAAACAGCATCTGAATCCACACAGCAGAGACACCAGGGGGAACATAAAGGCCATGGTTATGAACCCCAGAAGACAGAGCAGAAGTGAACAACAGAGAGGGCCTTTCTGATGCTCCTCAATGAAAATTAATGCCCACTGGGAAAGTGAAGAAAAACTCTTCAATAAAAACACACTGGACCATCCTGGTTGGTAAGTTGGTGGGATCAGCACCTCCCATAGAAACCTGAACTCGCACAGGGGCGAGGACAGCTGGAACCTGCAGTAGAAACTTGCAGAGTTTAATCCTGCAGGAGGTCAGGGACCTCAACTTGGACATTGCAGCCAGAAATCAGCCTGAATCTCAGTAGACTGCAGCTGGCTTGCTGAGGCTAATCAGCTTAGATCTGCACACTGCACACTGCTGCCCACATTGCCTACCAGGACAGCAGAGACATATCCTGGGGTAGACCTTTTTTTGTTTGTTTGTTTTGTTATATATATATATATATTCTTTTTTCTTTTTTCTTTTCTTTTTCTCTCTATCCCTTCTGACTCTATATTTCCCTCCCTCTCTTTGTTCCTATTCCTGTCCCATTCTGAATTTTTTCCTCTCTCTCTCTGCCCTCTAAATTGTCACTTTTTATAGAAAGGTGAATACAATTTCTAGCTTCCCTATTGTTGTCAGTTTGTTCTGTACTTGTCTCTGTTCTTTGGCTCTGTCTTTTCCTCCTGTCTTCAACAGATCCCCACAATTTGTGTGATCTTCCTGTGTCCTCTAGCCTCACCTCTAGCCTTTCCCTCCCTCTATCTCTCCACCCCACCATCCCCAACCCCTGCTAAATCCTTATCCTGAAGGGTAAATTTGCCATATTGAAGGGTTTACTTACTACAAACATATTTTGGGCTGGCCCTAGATTTTGATCTAGCTTGCAAGGTTAAAGGTGACAGATTAACTGCTACCACAAATTGTCGTTTTCTAAGCTGTGTTTAATGCTGATTGTGTCAATTGGGCTAAGGGGTTGTGATTGATCTAATCAGTTATCCTCCCTGGTATATTGACAATGCCTAAGAGTCATTAGAGACTCAAAGCCTAAAAAGTCCAGCTATACCTGGAAGATATCTCTGAGAAGCAATCACTCCACAGGGGCTCTAGACACCAGCAATAAAGATACTCAAAATAAGAAATATTGGACTATCAATCCAGGAATTAAAGCAAAAAACAGCACCAACAACAGAATTAAAAATGAGAAGACACCTTGGCAGGACACAAACACAGACTTCCAGCTCACCAAAGGCAACTTCTGGGGGAAATGAGGTGGAAAAAATATGATAATCAACCACCTGGACACCCTGAACTGATAGCACAGGAAGTAACAAAACAGATGAATGAGGCTCTAGAAAAATTCAAAACAGAAATAATTTCCCAAATAACAACAGAGATGGTGAGCAGACTGAAAGACATGATTAGAGGCTCTAGAACAGAAACAGATAAAAAAAAAAAATAGATGAGCTCAGAACCGTGCTGGAAGCCTTGAATGCCCAGCATAAGAAAGAAATGGAAACCATGATCACCCAACATAGGAAAGAAAAGGAATCCATCAAACAGGTTCAAATAGATATCCAGGAGATTGAAAACTCCATTGAAAGTATTCACAGCAGATTGAGTGAATGTGAAGACAGAATATCAGATATAGAAGTCAGGATTGCAGTTAGTGATCATGAAAACAGAGATGTCTTAAAAATAGTAAGGGACCACAAGAAATCAATTCAGCAGCTGCTAGATGATGCAATGAAGAATAACTTAAGACTGATAGGAGTCCACAAAAAAGCAGGAGAAAGTACAAAGGACATAAAAAAAAACTGTTCACAGAAGTAATAGTAGAAAACTTCCCAGACAGATGTAGAGAATTTGACATACAGATAAGTGAGGCATATAGAACTCCAACTAGCCAAAATAAAAAAAAATCTATACCAAGACATATAATAGTCATGATCCCAGAAACCCAACAGAAGAACAAAATCCTACAAGCAGTTAGAGCAAAGAAACAAATTACATACAAAGAAAAGCCCATCAGAATCACAACAGACTTCTCAACACAAACTCTCAAGCTAAGGAGAGCCTGGAGTGAAGTATTTCAAGCCCTAAAAGAAAATAATTCCCAACCTAGACTGTTGTATCCTTTCAAAATTGATAAGGAAATTAGATACTTCCACAACAGAGAACATCTGAGAAATTTCATGAACACCAAACCAGCACTCCAAACAATTCTAAGAAACATTCTAGAAAAAGACAATGAAGGTCACAACTCCATGAGGCCCAACAGAGAGAAGCCACCAGGTAAGGCAGAAACTAAAGGGTAAGGGGGAAAAAATAATAAAAGAGGCAACAACAGTAAAATATCATGGCAAGAATGAGTCAATATTTATCAATTATAACCATCAATGTTAATGGCCTCAACTCACAAATCAAAAGAAACAGACTGGCAGAATGGATTAAAATGCAAAATCCAACAATATGCTGTATACAAGAAACACACCTAATTCAAAAAGAAATTCATAGACTGAAAGTAAAAGAATGGAAAACAGTTCTCCATGCGACAGGAACCTGGAAAAAAGCAGGCGTAGCAATCTTATCTGCAGAAAAAGTAGATTTCAAGCCAAAACTAATTAAGAGAGACAAAGATGGTCACTACATCCTTGTGAAGGGAACAGTCCAAGAGGAAGAGATGACAATCCCAAATATATATGCACTAAATACGAATGCCCCCAACTATACAAAACAAATACGAATGGACATGAAAAAACAAATGAGCACTAGTACAATTATAGTGAGGGACCTCAATACCCCACTGTCACAAATACACAGATCAGGGCCTGGGATTTAGCTCAGTGGTCTGCTGCCTGCCTTGCAAGCACAAGGTCCTGAGTTCAATCCTTGGTACCAAAAAAACCCCCAAAAAACAAAAAACATTATCTAGACAAAAAATCAACAATGAAATTCTACAACTAAACCAAACTTTTGAACAAATGGACTTAATAGATGTCTACAGAGTGTTCCAACCCCACAAAATCAGAATATACATTCTTTTTGGCTGCACATGGGTCATTCTCCAAAATAGACCACATGCTAGCTCATAAGACATGTTTAAGTAAATGCAAAAGAACTGAAGTTAACCCCTGTACATTATCAGACCACAGTGCAATAAAATTGGAGATCAATAGCATAAGAAACCGCAAAACCCCCACAAAAATATAGAAATTGAATAACACTCTCCTGAACAACCAATGGGTCACAGAGGAAATTAAAAAAGAAATTAGACAGTTTCTACAAGTAAATGATAATGCCAGTAGAACATACAGGAATCTATGGAACACAATGAAAGCAGTTCTATGTGGGAAATTCATAGCAGTGAATGCTCATATTAGCAAAACAGAGAGAGCTCAAATAAACAACCGAATGCTGAACCTCAAGCTCCAAGAAAAAGAAGAGCATGACAAGCCCAAAGCTCATGCAAGAGAGGGAATTATAAAGATCAGAGCAGAAATCAATGCAATGGAGACTAAGAGAACAATACAAAAAAATCAATGAATTGAAGAGTTGGTTTTGCAAAAGAATAAATAAAATCGATAAACCCTTAGACAACCTTATCAAAAAAAGGAAAGAAAAAGCCCAAATCCATGCAATTAAGAACAAAAAAGGTGAAGTCACAACAGATTCAGCAGAAATCCAGAGGATCATCAATACTCAGTTTGAGAGCTTGTACTCTAATAAAATGGAAAACACAGAAGAAATGGACAGATTCCTAGATACATACAAATTGCCAAAGTTAAATGAAGATATAGAGCTGAGGATTTAGCTCAGTGGTTTCACTGCCTGCTGCACAAGTGCAAGGATCCTAGTTCAATTCCCAGTACTAAAAAAGAAAAAAATGAAGATATAAAAAATTCTAAACATTCCAATTACAATCAGTGAAATTTAAAACGTAAATAAAAATTTACCAATAAAGAAAATCCCAGGGCCTGATGACTTCATTGCTGAATTCTACAAGACATTTAGAGAAGAACTTTTGCAACTACTCTTTAAACTTTTCAATGAAATTGAAAGAGAAGCAATACTTTCGAATTCATTCCTGGAAGCAAGTGTTACTTTGACTCCAAAACTAGGGAAAGACCCAACCAAGACAGAAAACTACAGGCCAATCTCCCTAATGAACATAGATGCAAAAATCCTCAATAAGATACTGGCAAACAGAATACAAAGGGTCATCAAGAAGATCACACACCCTGACCTAGTTGGATTTATCCCAGGGATGCAAAGATGGTTCAACATACATAAATCAATAAATGCAATACACTATATTAACAGTCAAGGACAAAAACCATATGATCATCTCAATAGATTCAGAAAAAGCATTTGACAAAATTCAACACCAATTCATGATAAAAACCCTACAGAAAACTGGAATAGAAGGTGTTTATCTCAACCTGATTAAGCCTATATATGAAAAACCAACAGCCAACATCATACTAAATGGTCAAAAACTGAAAACTTTCA
>NW_004624776.1:8252547-8273794 GCF_000247695.1 Heterocephalus glaber | reverse complement strand
CTGAGATTCCACCTCACCCCAGAAAGAATGGCTGCTATCAAGAAGTCAACCAATAACAAATGCTGGTGGGGCTGTGGTGAAAGAGAAATGCTGCTCCACTGCTGGTGGGAGTGTAGACTGGTGCAACCACCGTAGAAATCAGAATGGAGATACCTCAAAGAACTAGGACTGGAAGTCCCATTTGACCCAGTTATTCCCCTGCTGGGAATCTTATCCAAAGAATTAAAAGAATCATACCACAGCAATATATGTCCACCCATGTTTATAGCAGCACAGTTTGTAATAGCTAAAGCTTGGAATCAGCCCAAGTGCTCATCGACTGGAAACTGGATAAAGATAATGTGTTTTTTTAATAAAATGGAGTACTACTCAGTCATAAAGAATGAGAAACTAGAGACATTTGTAGTGAAATGGATGCACATTGAGGCAATACTCTTAAGTAAAGTAAATAGGACACACATATGCAAATACCAAATAGTTTCTCTAGTGTGAGAAACTGAAAGTATAAATAATGATTGAAATGAATAATTGATAATGTGAAATAGGAAGAAAAGGTCCAAAGGGGTAGAGGATGTGTGAGGGGTAGGGGAAAAGAAAGAAGGGAAAGGAAAAATTATGGGAAGAGGAAAAAATGGAAACAAAGCCTTTGTAAATAGGGAAGGTTGGAGGGGGTGAAGGGAAGACAGGAACTGCGGAAAAAATAAGAACCAAGATGCATCATGTAAAGGTCCAAGTTCCCAACGATAAATGTAAATGTATTGTGTACCTGAAATGTACCAATAAAAGAATTTAAGGAAAAAAAATAAAGTTAGTGATGGAGACTAATAAACAATTGCACAGAAAAGGAAAGAGAGAAAGAAGGAAAGGATGATGACCTCGAGTAGCTTCCCTGTAAGTCCTTCCCAGGTGAGGCAAGGCCACCATTGTCACCAGCACACAGAGAAATCAGAAGCCCAATGCAAGAGCAAGACAATGTGGCCACATGGTCACTCCATTGTCTGCCACTCAGACCTTGCTCCTTCCTTCCTCTTAACCCTACCCATGGTCCCAGGAGATGGGGAAAAGCTGGGAAGCTAGCAAGTAGGAGACGAGGAGGGCCTTGGGTACTGCCTTGGTCACACTTTGCCATGACATTTGTTAGACCCAATGATAAAGAACCAACCAGAGATTGATATTAAATCCACACAGGAGTTTATTACCGAGCGGGACCCAAGCCGAGCATCGGACTTGAGCCCGACTGGGGGGAGACAAACATGTTTTATACACCTTTGAGGCCAGCAGTTTCTAGGCCCCCCTATGGGATAGAACTAGTAAAGTAAGCAAAAGGTACAGAAGCGGAACATCCTGCTGTTAGAACATTTGTAAAACAATAGTTGATTAATTGTTATTTCTAAAGAGACCTTTTAGGAGGAGAAGGTCTCTAAGCTTCCTCCTTCTGAGTTCATCTAAAGGACAGGCAGGTGGGTCAAGCAGCAATATGGAGTTTGTCTTGCTAACTAGGGTCCTTCAACATTGTCCTGCCCAATGGCCAAGTGGGAGACAATGTAAGTGCCAAAAAGAGGAGGCAGTGGCTCTGGCCAGAGCCCATAAGCTGGCTCTCTCTCTACTCACCAATGGCCTAATGCAGATCACATACTCTCAGTGAGCCTCAAGACTCTCCATTTGTAGAACAGGGACACTAGTCTTTGTAGTATTACTGTGAGGCAGGCGATAATGAATGTAAAGGCAACATCGGGCAGATCTCAGGCCCTCAAGATGTAGGTTGTGGTTAGAAGAGTGGATTCTGCATTGTGATACCAAAAGATGCTTTAATAGTTTCAAACTTGGTTTGCTCAAATGTAGAATAAGTGATTGGATTGTAAGGACACTGACGTCATCAATAGGTTAACCTATTGTTGAGTTCAAAGCTGGATGGGGAATCAGGAGATAGGGCCTGGTTGGAAGAAGTGGGTCTGGTGCACGGTACTTTTCTCCTGGACTCTTCCTCAGCACTCTGCTCCTCAGCTCTCATGAGTTGAGCAGCTTTCCTCAGCCACACCCTTCTGCCATGATATTTGTGCCTTGGAGCCAGCTGACCATAGACTGAAACCCCTGGAATCCTGAGCCAAACTAAAGCTCTCCTCCTGTAAGTTATGGGGGGGGGGGTGCCAGAGATTTTATTCCCGCAACAAGAAAGCTAATCAATACACACAGTAAAACCCTTTCTTAATTTTTTAAATGCCATTTTTCACTAAAAGATGTCAGGATTCTTTAGAGAAGTGGCTAGTCCAGAAAAGTACCAGGTATCTAGGAATATTTTGCTGTTCTAGAAAGCAAAGAAGTGCTCAGGTTACAAGGAACACGTCAAAAATACATAGGAGCCACAATGAAGGGTCCCCACTGACCAAATTTGGGACAACATGACCACCAAAAACAATGATGATGGTTAATAAGTGATAGCACATTAAACTTTGAAAACATCCATTAGCCCATAGTGATACCCAAAACAAAATGAACAGATTGAATTTTGCAACTGCCAACATCATAATTGATTCAGGCAAGGATCATCCATGGATGCTAAGATCATTGCTTAAGGTTATTGGGAAACAGGATAGTCATGTAACTGCTGTGGCTTGTACTCAAAGGTTGATGTGCTGGAAGGTAGTTCCCCAGCATTTTGGGGCTTGTGTGTGTGCGTGTGTGTACTGGAGATCAAACTCAAGACCTTGCACTTGCCAGGCAAGCATGGCACCACTGAGCTACATCCCCAGCATTGCCGTTTTGAGAGGTGGGGGACCTTTAAGAGGTGGAACTGAGTAGGAAGTGTTTGGGTCATGTGGGCACTGTCCTCAGAAAGAATTAATGGCCATCTTGGGGGAGTGGGTGAGATCTCAAGGGACTGGACTGGTTACCCCAAGCGTGGGTTGTTATAAAGTGAGCCTGGCACTTCCCCTTGTCTCTCTTGCTGTCCCACATCCACCCACTTCCCCTTTTTGCTTTTCCAATATTCCCTGAACCACCATGAGGCCCTCACCTCACCATACTCTTGAACTTCCCTACCTCCAAAACTGTAAGTCAAAGTAAACCTCTTTTCTTTATGATGTACCCATCCTTGGGTATTTTGCCATAGTAACATAAAACAGCCTAAGATGGTAACACTCCACAAATTTCTTATTAATTACACAATGTAAAATATGTCTTTCCCATGGAAAGGTTTAACTGTCATTATTTGCCATCAAAGGATCACCACAAATGGCTCTAGGATCACTGTGAACCTCCTGGGGTTTTTCTATGAAGGTGAGGGGAGGGGTAGAAAGAGAGAACGGGGGCAGAGGGAGACAGAGATGAAATGTGGCAAAAGGTTAACTGGTGGATCCAGATGAAGGACACATTGGTGCTCATGTTTAAACTTTCCTGTGAGTTTACAGTTGCTCAAAATATAATGTCTGAGGGTGCAGTGAGGGGGCGTTGATGTGGGGGGAGATTTGGGCTGTACGTGCCTTGACTCCATGACCCCTGAGTCCTCTGGGCTGGCCAGAAGCTGAGACCTGTAGACAGCAGGCTGAGAAGCCAAGAGAGACAAGAATTCGGTACAGGAGAGGTGGAGGTTGGCACCTTGGGACTGAGGAGGAAATCTTCTTTGACACTGCTGAGGATAGTGTTCACCAAGGATCAGGGAGCTCCCGAAGCAGCAGGCACTGGCAGGGAAATGAACACACCACAGCTGGCAGGTGAGACAGCACTCCCTGGACCCAGTGCAGAACGGCATGGGTTCTGCCTTCCAAAATCCACAGCTCTCAGGCTGACTCATTCTCATTCAAAGGGGAGCAATCCTCTCTCCTTCCCTTTCCTCTCCCCCAATCCTCCTTCCGCTCTGTGGTGTTAAATGGTGTCACTCTGCACAGCTGCCCTCAGTCCTCTCAGGACACTTGATGCCCTGTCCACTTTCTCTCTTCCCTCAGAAGCTTCAGCTGTGGGCTGGACCTTCATGGTGGCCTTACTTGGACTGCTCATAGATCTGGACGTTCCCGAGGACTGGGTGTGGCATACCTTGGTCTCCCTCTGCACACTCCCCTTGGGCAGTGGCATCTTCAAACTGTGTCCCAGTGGAGAAGAACGTGTCTGCACTCTCTGTTGGACACCTCCATCACACTCCCTCTGTCACCTCTCACTTGGAAGCCCCCGATGAAGTAGGCATGTTACCGACACCTATGCCCTAAACCTGCTCCTCTCCTTCATTTCTTTCCCAGGTCAAAAGTGACTCTATTCAGCCCATTGCCTAAAATCTTGGAATTCTCCTGATTCTGTCTCACTCATTCTCCAAATCCTATCAACACCAAAGTGGCTCAAATCCCGTCCCTGGCCACATCTCACCCTGCCCTCCTTCCCAGCTACACCCTGGGTACAGGCCCTCAGCTGTTTGCATGTGGGTCATTAGAGGCCATTTGCTCTCTGGTCTCCACACTTCCAGCCTCTTTCTCTAAAACAGCCTCCAACATTACCACACGATGATCTTAGAATCCAAATTTGACTCTGTCCCTTTGCTGTGGAGCATAAAGTCCCTCTGCACTTAACCTTGGGTTCTGGAGTTTCTTTGATTCTCCTTCATAATGAGCTATTCTCAGAGCCACAGGAACTTCCTGCTCCTTCTCATCTTCTAGGGCTCCATGTTTCCCTGTCTGAGGTGCCTGTGGCTACCTGGAAGATGTCTGAGTCCCCTTCCAGACTCAGGTACACAGCCTGCCTGGGCATGCAAAACTCAGCTGGGCACCTCTGTCTTAAATTCATTTTCTTTTAACATGACTGAGTACCTGAGATTGGGTAATTTGTAAAGGAAAGAAGTTTGGTTTGATTCTGAAGACTGGGAAGTCCAAGACCATGGGCCAGCAACTATTAAAGGTCTTTTACTACATTATAATGTGGGGAAACAGTGAGAGCTCAACAGGAAGCACAATTTTATAAAAAAGCCACTGGCAAGATAGAATAGATTGATCTACTCATATGAGCATAGATCTCATGACCCAACCACCTCCCAAAGATCCCACCTCCAAATACCATTAACATATAAACTTGAGGATTAAGTATTCAGCATACGAAATTTGGGGGGCACATTCAAACCATAGCATTCTCCTTCTGGGGCTCCCATAGCAACTTGTATTGTATGTATGTACTTTCCCGCAATCTGTGGTCTCCTTCTGTCTGCTTCCCTCACTGAGCCCTAAGACAGGGACTGTTTCAGTCCCTGTGTATCTCCAGTGCCTATCATGGTGACTAACTTCATATACATTTTATTGTCTCAGATTGAAATTAATCTGAAAAAAATCTTAGAGCCATAAAACATTGAGACCTGGAAGGGGATCCACAGGAATCCAGTCTAACACCCTCATTTTCACCTGAAGGAACTGAGACCAGAGAGGTAACGACGTCTGCCTGAGGAGAAACAGCTTATTGTTGCTAGAAGTGAAATGAGGGGTTCCCTTCGGTCTGTGTGTAGATAAATAAAAGGACACCTGGGGGTGGAGCGCTCAGACTCATACGCCCCCTATACCTGAACATCTCACGGTTTTGAAGACATGTGGATTTATGCAAAACAGTACAGGTGGTACCTTGTGACTTCTCTTTTGGCTAGCTAGCATTCTGACTTGCCTGCAGTCTGCTTTCTTTAGCCAGGCCAGATCTCTTTCACACTCTCGAATTTAGAGGCAGCTGACCCGTGAGGTGACTCATTTGGTCACGTGTGAAATCTTCTGCCGGGTTCAGAGGACATCTGGAGGGCAGATGTTCCTTTTGATCATTGTTTTAGACTTTCTCAGTCTCATCAAGGTTGTTAAGCCATTGGTATCCCAGGCAACCTGAGAACAGATCCTGGACATTTTAGCCGAAAAAGGACAGTTCCAAGGGAAGGAAAGAGCTATTCTCATTAGATCCTATGAGGCCAGCTCTTTGTGTGACAGGGCCGTGCAGGTGGGAAGAAAGGCTGCAGAAGAGAGAACTTAGCTATGTGAGAACAGATCCTTTTCTTTCTAGCCATGAAAATAGATGTCTGTGGTCTGAATCTGGAGCTGAGTGCTTGCAGGCTCATCCACAAGCTTTCCAGGTTCATCTTCATGAACACATGCAGCCGAAGCACAACAAGTCCTGGTCAGTGTTTTCTTGAAATATTCAGAGAATCTCCCAACTATCAACACTTTTGCAGAGGTCATCATCCAATCCCACTACCCCTGACACAGAGCCACAAAACTGCTCCCGGGCCAGGCACGGTGGCACATGCCTGCAATCCCAGCACTCTAACAGGCTGAGCCAAGAGGACTAAAAGTCCAGCCCAGCCTCAGTGGCTTAGCTACTTAGTAAGACCCTATCTCAAAATTTTAAAAAAAAATTTAAAAATAAATTCAAAATGTGCTGGGGATGTAGCCTAGTGCAAAGGACCTTGTTCAGTCTCCAGAACCACCATCACCAAAAAAATTTCCCACAGGAGCCAGCCAGATTGCTATGCCCCAGCACAGCAACCCATCTGCAGGCTCCCGTTTAAATGTGGCTCTGGAATTCAGCTGCAGCATTCCTGTACATCCCTAGGTGGGGACCATCAGATGGTGCAGTGTTATAGGGCCTCCCTTCATAAACTATCAGGCCATTTCCTCACATGAAAAGAAACTCAGGAAGCTGCCAGGAATGTGTCTCCATGAGTCAGTAAGTCCTCCTCTCTGGAGAAGTGCAGGCCCTGCTACTTGCCTGAGGTAGGTCTGTACACATCCAGAGGGGGAAGGAAAAGGATGTGCTCAACCTCCAAAGCTAGCAGAACCTTTGATAAACAGACAGCCTTCAGAGCAGAGAGTGGCCTGGGAACTATGAGTTGTGGGTTGGGAGAGGTGGGTGCACAGCCGGAACAGATCCGGGCATTGTGCGCCCTCGGTGAGTGGCACCCAGATGTGATCCTGCTGGAGGTTTCTCCCATAGCCCGTGCAGTCCCCTCCCACAAGCCCCTGGGGCCCCAGTGTCTCCCTTGCTCTGACTCTGTGTGCTGGGGCCTCGAATCCACAGAGATGGTGCTTAAATCTGGGCTTTCTAAGGCTGTGAGACATGAGCTGCCTAGAGTCCACCCACTCCTTTCTTACTGCTATCACTGAAGATCATGCAATAATTGTGGTCCTGAGGCCCATACCACAAAGGCAAAGGCAAAGGGCACAGGGCCATCATGGGGGCAGTGTTCTATGCCACACTGCCCCCATTAGCATGAGAAATCTGAACCCTGCTATGCAATAAACTCTTCCTTATCCTAAGCCAATTACTAAAGGCTCTGTCCTCCGACCCCATTCCTGTTGCCTGGTTTTTCTTATTTAAGCCTCTATCCCCACTCTAAG
The DNA here is from genome assembly GCF_000247695.1 of Heterocephalus glaber. The sequence goes on along the minus strand of NW_004624776.1, from coordinate 8,266,454 downwards.
GTGTTTATCAGGTGAGTGGAGCAGAGCCTCCATGCACTCTCCTTACTGGGACATTGGGAGGGGACTCTGTTCTCCCTTCCTTTGAGAGAAGATATTCCCAGAAGGAACCTCAGACCTTCTGGGTAGGTCTCCTGACTGGGCTGGATCCTATGTTGAATACTGGTTAATCTTAAATCAAGACCCTATATTATAAACATTGAGGTGAACCACAAGTACCTGGAAAAACTGCAAAATAACAGCAGTTTAAAGGAGCTAGGACTTTATGTCTGTCTTACAGTCTCACAAAGGCTGAACATGGTCAGTCCCAGGTAGTTATAGAGACCTTGGACCAGCGACCCAGGCCATACCAGCAGCAGCTCTGCGATATGTGTGTCTTCTCTTCCCCACTCTCCTTGGGCATCTGAAGTCCTGTTCTAGGAAGCGCGCAAGAGAAAGGAAAACACACCAAAGCCATCACCTTTCTCTTGAGGGTGTGTCTTGGAAGTAGCAGCCACCTCTCCTGCTTATTGCATTGGTCAGAGTCTGATCACCTGGCCATACCCAGCTGAAAGGAAGGCTGGGAAATGTAGTCTTTATTCCAAGTAGACTGTGCCCAGCAAAAATTGGAGTGAGTTCTAAAAAGAGGGAAGAATGGATACAAGTCTCTGCCACAGACCTCCACCCTCCCATATACACATGTGTTATTAGTGTCCTACTGCAAGAGTGTGAGAATCTAAGTGGCTCTCCACACTGCAAGCTCTAAATTAGGAAGAGTTCTTAACTACAGCCCTATTTTAGGGAGGATCCTGTCACCTCCACATCCATCCTTCTGAAGCAGGCAGTGTTTCTCAAAGTACAGTCTGCAGTTCACCTGCCCCAGAGTCCTTTTGAACTACTTGTTGCAAAGAACTAAGAAGCAGAGAGAGAAGGAAAGCTTCAGAAAGGAAGAGACCAGGGAAAGAAATAGTCCACAAAGTCACACCCCCATAATCCATTCTTTCCACTAGCCCCACCTCCGAACACCAATTCAGCTAATGAATTTATCAATAGATCAATCCACTTGATTAAGTTAGAGCCCTTGTGATCCCATCACCTTTCAAAAACCATCACACATGAGCCTTTTGGGGGACATTTTAGATTCTAACTGATTTCTGCAATACTTCTTGGGCTAATTTGGACAGGCCTAGGCATTTTTAAAAAGTGTAATATTCCACTATAAATTACTTTCCTTAGTTTTTTTCCTTATTACTCTTAGAGTAATATATGACTTATTTGTCTGCTTGCTTATTTATTTATTTATTTATTTATTTATTTATTTATTTTGCAGTGATAAGGATTGAACTCAGTGTCTCACACATGGTAGGCAAACATTCTACCACTAAGCCCCACCCAAGGTTTAAAAACAAAATCTATTGATTTTATTTCAGGTGAATAAGTGAAAGTGTGATGACTTGGATAAAAAATGTCCCCCAGCTGGGGGTGGACATACATCTGTAATCTTGCTTGGGAAGGTGAACCAGGAGACTTATAAGTTCAAGATCAGCCTGGACAACTTAGCAAGACCATGTCTCAAAAATAAAATTTTTTTTTTTTTTTGGTACCAGGGATCAAACTCAGGTCCTTGCGCTTGCGCAGCAGGTGGCAAAACCACTGAGCTAAATCCCCGGCCCACAAAAATAAAAATTTTTAAAAAGCATTCCTCCAAAAGCTCATGTGTTCAGAGGTAGGGCTTTTACGGACTTAGCCGTTGATGAGTTCAGAGCTAAATGGGCTTATCAGGATTTGGATGAAGCAGGTGGAGCTTGGACAGTTGTATGTAGTCCCAATCCTTTCCTTCCTGCCTCTTGCACTCTCTGCTTCCTGGATGGTTGAGGTGAGTAGCTCTGCTCTGCCACACCCTTCCACCATGATGTTCTGCCTCACCTCAGGCCCGTGACAATGGACCCAACCAAGAACTGAGTCCTCTCCAATCATGAGCCAAAATAAACCTTTCCTCTCATAAGTCATGTATGTCTGGTATTTTTTTCTCAGCACAGAAAGTTACACAACATCTGTCACAGAAAGAGCTATTGGGTATATGAGGAGATCTTTGCTCAGACGTTGGTCTGGGGCTTTCCTGGGTACACACCATACTCCCTGTGTACTTCCTGCACAACTAAACTTCATCTGATTCTGAGACTTGTCCCAATCCAGCTGGATGTTTGTGTTTTATTCTGTAGTCCTTGGTACAGAGCCAGCTCTCCCAGTGTTCCCTCAGCCAGCACAGACCTGGATGTTTCTCTGGCTGGGTGAATAGATTCACACGTAATCAAGTAGATTGCAGAGGATGAACTTGGTCTTGCATCAGCAGAGGGGTGCAAGTTTGAGGGGCCCACTCACAGAGTCTTGTTTCATGTTCAGACCCTCACTTTCCCCTAGGCTTCTCAGAAGGCCTTTACAATTTGACAAAGTCATTTTCTTACCAGAGTGTTATGTTTTGAATGTGTCCCCCAAAGTTTATGTTTGGGAAAGTTAACACTGCATCAAATTTGTAAGGTGGGATCTTTAGGAAGTGATTTGACTAGAATGGATTAATGTCATTATTCTGGGAATAGGTCCATTATAGAAGCAAGTTCAGCCCCCATTTGTTCTCTCATGCTCTCTTGCCCTTCTGCCTTCAGCCAATGGATGGAGTAACAAGAAATTCTCTACCAGATGTAGGTCGTGACCTTGGACCCTAAGAAATAAATCTCTGTTCTTTATAAATGACCTGGGGCTGGGTATTCTGTTACAGCAGCACCAAACAGATCGAGCCTTGGGGACATTCTGACACACTTGTTCTTATTTTGATCCAAGGACATTTTGATATGAACAGACATCACCAAGCACTCCACCGCGTTTCTGACCAAGTGAACAATCAAACAGACACCGTTCACCCACACCCAGACCTTGCTCTGTCCCACACCATGCAATCTGCCACTCTCTAGGAACCAGGGTCCTTAAGGCTCAGGGAGATATGCTGTGCCAATTCCTGCCAATAATAATGGACTTTTCTATTTTATTAAGGGTCTTTTTACATGGAATAGCCACTAAAAATGACCTTGTCGAAAGGTCATTTAATTTTCTCAGAATCCCTGATTCACCCAATGCCAGAAAATCACAGGTAGGGAATGGAACACTCCAAGAAGTACCCTGATGACTGGTGCCCGAGGACCAGGCAATGCCCACATGTTCAGCAGGTGGGGTGATGGGCTATTTCAAGGCACACTTGATGCATCTATGCTCAGTGGTTCTCAGCCTGGGCTGAACATTGAACTCATCTAGAGAATTCTAGAAAAATACAGACATCTGGATCCTGCCTCCCAATATTTTAATTACAAAGGTCTGGTGGCAGTGTTTTTCAAATCCCCCCGGTGGTTCTAATGCATGGCCTCTGTCAGGACTCTCTGCTAAGGCTGCTATCACGACTCTTTCTAACGCACCTTCATTTTGGCATTTCCCATTTCTTCTAGCTCCAGGGAGAAGGCTCTGGTGATTGATTGCTAAGCAAACCCGTTCATTACTCCTTAATAAGATGAATTTGTGTCACCAACAATAAGTTATCCTGCCTCTACCTCTCTTCCACTCCTGACAAATCTCTGGCATCACCCCTTTCATCTTAAACAGATACTCTGATACAGGCATCCTGACTGTCAGAAGGTTCTCTTGTTTGTTCGGGTTTTTGTTGTCGGTTGGGGGTTTTTTTTGGTGGTAGAATGGGGGCCCGTTAGGGTGAGAGCTGAGAGCCAATCCATTAAATTAAACCAAGAAGATTTTTCAGAACAAGAAAGATACAGGTTCCTTTGGAAGCCTCCAGTCCAGGTCCTAGCTCTGGGCAGGACACTCCTTGACCACAGCAAAGAGCTGGCATTTGTGTTTGTGATGTCCAGGGAAAGGGCTGCCTGAGCTCTTTGAATTTGCCCTTGTGATTGAGCCACTCGAGTGACTTCTCTTTAGGGTCATGGACATCTACCCAGCTATAAGTAAAAGTTATTTCCCCCTTGTTTTATGTTCAGTGAAAATTAAAAGCCATTATAATATCTTTTTATGTGTATTGTGTCTCCCCAAATTAGATATGTTGAAGTACTAGCTATCAATACCTCAGAGTATGACTTTATTTGGAAACAGGGTCATCACAAATATAATTAAATTAAAATAGGGTCATACTGGAATATGGGGACTTTGGTCCAATGTGACCTGTGTTCTGACAAGAGTATGGCTTTGTGCAGGAAGAGACACCTAGGGAAAAATGCCAGATGGACATGGTAGGATTAAGCCCCCACTGTAGGGTACTCTATTGTGACAGCCCTACCAAACTAAGACAACACCAGGAAGGGCTCAGTTTTTGTTTGTTTAAAAGAGGCAGGAAACTGGGCTCGTTGAGAGCATAGGCTTTGTATTCTAGCAGGCCTGGGTTCTACTCCCTCCTCCACACCGACCACATCTGCCATATAGGTATATGTGAGCCTCAATTTTCTTACTGATGCAATGAGCACACCAACACCAACTTCCTAGAGCTGAGGTGAAACCTGAAATTTAGGTGAGAACTGAGAAATGCTTCCTCAGGGGCTGACATTCATAGCCCCCAAAGCACAGGGGCAAAGACAGGGCACAGGGCAAGCTTTCTGTCTGCATCATGGAAGGCAGAGGCTCTGCCAAAGCCCTGCCTTCCTGAAACATTCTCAAGGTGAAGGAAATGATGCAGAAGCCTTCAGAGCCAGCTGCCATGTTAGCATCAAATCACTATCATTATTGTCCCCTCTCTGCGTCACTGACAATTTTAGAGTTTCAACAAGACAGTCTTCGGTGCAGTGCAGAGAGCCATGTGCTGGGCCTCAGCTCACACCCCAGGCATCTGGTTGTCATGCAGCGACAACAAACCATTCACTTGGGTCTTACTGCTTAATTATTGCAAACTGGCAGGGCTCCGACGCTGTGACAGCCCTGGAACACGCACCATACATTTTGGGCAGGAAGGCTCTCCTGGCACGAGGCAGCTGCTTGTCACTCTAGCAGCTCCACTCTGTAAAGTGGTGGATCCTCTCCAGCTTCTCAGCCCCAAATGCACAGGAGCAAAAGCCTGGCACACAGCAGTGCCAGGGCCTCACGTGGATGGGACTGGCTTGTCACCATGTTGTCCAGCATTTGTCATAATTCCGGCCTGGCAATTGGAAGAGGCAAGAGGGTGGAAAGCCAGGGAGCCAGAATTATATCTTACATACTGACAAGTGAGATCTATACAAAATATATAGAATCAACCATCCTCCAGGCCTAAGAGCTGTGCCCCTTGCCCATCCTGGTTGGTTCTTTCTGCAGACAAAGAGCCAAAGAGCGCTTGACCAGAGACTACAGAACTCATTCATTCATTCTTTCAATCAATCCACCCCTATTAACTGAATCTACATGTGCCAGGGGTTGAACCCCAATGAATGAGGATGAGGGTGGGGCTTCCAAAAACACTTGCTCAAGAAGGGAATAGCAACCACTGAATCTGGGGTGAAAAGGCAGCCATCAAGGAGGCCAGCTAGGAGGTCAGCTCCCTTGAATATCACTATGGACAAGGATGTAGTTTCTACAGCGAGACTGGGTGGGGTATTCAATCTTCAGGGTCTTTTAATGATATTTATTTCCTTTTTCATTTAAAATGGTTAAGTTTTTATCAAGCCTTTACTATGGGCCAGCACAGTTCTGGGGACATGGATTTCATTAAATATTTAAATGATCTCAGCCATCACCATACTTATACTAAGACCCCTGGGAATCTGGAAGCTGCAGACTGGAAGCATTACAATTCCTCTTGACCTGAGAATATTTGGTGAAACTGGGCTCAATGATACCCAGCTTCTCTCTTGCAAGTCGGCCACAGGGCAAAGTACTGAGGTTGCTGGGTGGCTTGACATTTTAACTGCCTGTTTTCTTATCCTCTAGCAGCCCAGGTTGGTCGAGGTAGATGGCTTGAGTATCAAACAGCACAGGGAAAAGATGCACATATGAGTCAAGAGCTGGGCAGGGAGGGGCGGGATTTTCAAATGCCTGATGCCAGGAAGTCTTGGCATCAATTTTTTCCTAAGTAACTAGGAAGATGTCTTGACCTCTCAAATTCCTAGTGTAGGAATCACAACATACTTTTCCTTCTGTACAGCCCAGTCACCAGAGCTGGAGTCCACAGACTACCACAGAATTTCCAGCTGCAGAGCCGCCTCCAGCACAGAGAGGGTAGCCTGTTGCAAAGGAGACTCCAGCTTATTACTGTGGCCTGCTGGAGAGACTGGGAGAGGTACCAAGTGGTTGCCTCCCAGGAAACCTGCCAGGCCCTCTGGGAAGATGTGCTGAACGTGGCTGGGCTGGAGGCACAAGGAAATAGGGACGGCATCCAGGAAGGAGACCATGCTGTCCTGTCTGGGCTGGTGCACATCTCTCACCAAGGCATTGGAGTTGGGGCATATTCTCAAGAGGGGACAAAGCTTTTATTTTTATGCGTGATCAGAGGAAGTTCTCACCCCAAGATAGGAAAGGAAAGTAGAAGGCAAATGAAATTTCAGAAATGAACCAGAAACTCAAGACCAAGAATCTAGCTCAAGAAATCACAGCATGAGCACCACAGACATTTTGAACCGGAAAGTTAGTTCTTTGCAGAGGAAGCTATCTTGTGCCCTGAAGGATGTTTAGCAGCATGCCTGGCCTCTGCCTACTCAATGCCAGTAACATCTAGTTTGGCAACCAAAACTGTCTCCAGGTATTGCCAAATAACCTCTGGGGCCCCAAATCACCTCTGCCTGAGGACCAGTGAGCTAGCTGTTTCCTTCAGCGATCTTTCCTGACACTGACCTGGCCCATGTCTAAGGTAGCCACCCAGCCTGGAATTTCCCAGACGTTGGCATCGAACCCCCATAATTTCTGTCCTAGGCAAACAGAGGCAGAAATCTCTCTGCCAACTCCTTCCCTCCCCTTCTGAGTGAGGCCTCTCCTGATCCATCTATTCATTCTGTGACATGCTCCTACCCTCTACCAGCATTCCCAAGCCCTTTTTTCTCCTCTATCTTCCTTATTCTAGAGCACTTTCTACCTTCCAACATGTTATTGAATTTAGCTTATTGTTTCTCATCCACCCCTTTCCCTTTAGACTACTACCAGGTTGGATCTTTGTGTGCTTTTTGGCTGACCAGCCCCAAGTACCCATAACAGTCCCTGCCACATGGTAAGGTACAGCAACTGTTGTGTGAAGGACCAAGACTCAAAACACACAGTGAACCTTTGTGACCTTAGTTTCACTTTCCCAGCATGTTACCTGGTGGTGATTAGCAAGAAAAGCCTGTGTATGTGTCTTGGGGACAGCTGAAACTCTGTTTCTCCGCTGCCATGCAGGAGGAGGGGGTGGGCCTGACAGATGCAGGGAGGTAGCAGCCCTTCAGGGGGAGGTGGGTGGGGTGAGTTCTCGGGCCTGATCCCAAGAAAGGGGTGTGAGCTAGAGAAGAGGGCCTGGAGCCTGCTCTGGCAATGCCATTGGCCCCACTGATGTTGCAGAACATACCCTCCTGGCAGCATGGGGCAGGCCTCTTACCCTAGGCCTGGCAGTATGCTTGGCATATAGCAGGATCTTGACAAATACTTCCTGGATTGTACATTTACCAGAAAACCTGATGAACACTATGGTTAAGAGCTTGGGGGTCACAGCTGTCTCCCTTCTAGGTATTTTCCCAAAAGAATTAAAATCATCATATTACAGGGATATATGTACACTCATGTTTACAGCAGCACAATTCATAATAGGTGGGTCTTGGACATAGTGTATATGTCCATCAACAGATGAATGGATAAAGAAAATGTGGTATTTTTTTACACACCATGGAGTCTGTGCCATAAAGAAGGATAAACTTGAGGCATTTCCAGGCAAATGGATACAACTTGACAGCATAATGTTAAGCGAAATAAGTCAGACACACAAATATTGCATAAGCTTTCTCTTATATGAGAAACTCAAAATAATATATATATAGTACAAAATAGAAGATAGATAAATATGAGATGACAGATAAATATGAGAAACTCAAAATTATATATATGGCAAAATAGAAGATAGATAAATAGAAAGTTTCAAAGATATTTTAAGATATATGCTAGTATAATTTTAATTTATAATTTAATATATATTTAATTATATATAATATATATTTAATTTTATATTTTTAAGATATATTTCACATGTTTCATTTATACTACTAGTTTTTCTAGTTCATTGAAAAGAAAATTTTACAGTATTATCTGTTTCTTCTTTGTAAGAATGTTTTTGGGCAGGGGATTTAGCTCAGTGGTTCCATTGCCTGCCTTGCAAGCGCAAGGTCCCAAGTTCGATCGCGGTACGAAAAAAAAAAAAAATAGAATCTTTTTATCTCTGAGTAACTACTTTGAAGAGAATGATACACAGTATATTAACTATTGCTAATCTCTTACTATTTTATTATGAAATTTTAGTTTTTCAAAGAAAAATAAAGAGCCCAGGGTCATCTAGTCATGGTGACACACACCTGTAATCCCAGCCTCACAAGAGGCTGAGACAGGAGGATGGAAAGTTTGAGGCAAGCATGGGAAATTTAGGGAGACCCTGTCTCAAAATTTAAACTTTTAAAGAAAGGGCTGGGGTAGCTCAGTGTGAACATCCTGAGTCCAATCCCCAGTACAAAGGAAAAAGAAAAAGAAAAACTTCAATCATGTGGCATTAAGTTCAAAAACTATCTCTGCCACTTCACATCTGCCTGACCTTGGGCCAACCCCTTCCCTCTCCACACCTTCACATCCTCATCTGTTAGATCAAAATACAAATGATACATATCTTATAGGCAATCCTGCCTTATTGTTGTAAGGATTAAACCAGATTATGGATGTAAGTTCCTCTGCCTAATGCATGGATCAAAATAAGCACTCTATAAGTGGCACTAATGTGAATTTTCTTCCCAGAAGAGCAATAGGAGATACTGTGTTGATTGTCTCATGCTACATCACAAATCATCCTAAAACTAAGTGGCTTAAATGGCAACCATACATTATTTCCATCCCTCACAGTCTCTGTGGGTCAGAAAATTCAGGTGTGGCTTGGCTGGGGGCTTTGGTTCCTGGGGCTTTCATGAGGTTACAGTCAGATGTCAGGCAGGGCTGCAGTCTCATCTGATGGCTGGACTAGGACTGGAGGCCCTGTTCCCAAGTGGCCCACTTATGTGGCTGATGTGGCCTCAGCCTACACCAGGCTACTTGAGAGGCCCCAAGATATGATGGCTGACTTCCCAGGAAACATATAATCCAAGAGAACACTGTGGACACTTCAGTGCTCTTCACACCTCAGCTTAAAAGTCACACATCACCAGCTCTACATATCCTGATGCAGCCTGGGAAGAGACTACACAAGGTGCCAGTATAAAGAGATAAGGATCACTGGGGCCTATCTTGGAGACTGTCCATCACCTGATACTTGACACTGAAACTGGGGTTTACTACACCCAGACTTTGACAACACATTGTGTTTTGACTTCCACATGCTCATTTCTAGAATGAAGTACAGTCACTCCCTAGTATCTGCAGGGATTGGTCCCAGGACATCCCACAGATACCAAAATCCATAGATGCTCATGTGCCTTATATGAAATGGCATGGTATTTGCATAGAACCCATGCAATCATCCCATATACTTTAAATCACATCTACACCATTTACAATGCCTAATCCAATCTGAATGCTATACAGTAATCTCTCAGTTTACAAACACTTCTATCCACAAACAATTAAGTTTGCAAATAGAAGTGTTTGGCAAAATTTTGAATCCATTCACAAACTTTACACTGGGTGATGAACATGACTGTGGTCATCTTCCCTGCTCTGATACGTGGCTGTGGCTTTCTCTAGTCAAGATCTCGGTTGCAGACAGACCTGTGCGCACTTGCTGTGAAGTCTTACTGTGTGCTTCTCAGCACATACAGTACTCTACAGTATTATTCAATCCAGCATGACTCCAAAGAAAGTGTAGAGTGAGCACGGTGGTAAAAGAAAGTGCAGAGTGGTAATGAAGGTGACAAGAATGTGCAGTAATAATGAAGGTAACAAGACAGTGCAGAGAAAGAATGATAAGAAGAAGGTTTTGAAGAAAATAACCATTGACTTGAAGGAAATTATAGAAAACCATGAGCATAGTATTTGTGCGACTGATCTGGCCTTGGGGTACAAGATGGGGAAGTCAACAATCTTAACTATTTTGAAAAATACAGATGTCATCAAAAGAGTTTATGTGTCAAAAGGAGTAATGATGTTAACCAAGCAGAGGACACAAGTGCTGGACGACATGGACAAAACTTTTGTTAGTGTGGTTGAATGGGAAACAGCTGGCAGGTGACAGCATTAGTGAAGCTATGATCTGTGGAAAAGCCAGAAAATTACACAGTGACTTACTGCAAGAAAACCCCTCTACAAGTCTAACAAGTGATAAATTTAAATCCAGTAGAGGGTAGTTTGATAAACTCTACCAGAGAAGTGCCATCCACAGTGTGCTAAGACATAGTGAGGCTTCCAGTTCTGACAAGGAACCTGCAGATCCCTACAAGAAAGAATTTGAGGAATTCATAAAGTTCTCAGAAGGACACATCATTCAACAAATATTCAAATGTGATGAAACAGGGCTCTTCTGGAAGAAGATGCCAAACAGAACCTATGTCATCAGGAGGAAAAGGCACTGTGGGGGTAAAAGCCCATGAAGGACAGATGGACTCTTTTGCTGTATGCAAACTCAAGTGCTGATCTGAAGATTAAGCCACTACAGGTGTGTCATTCCCAGACCCCTCATGAATTCAAGCAACAGACTATGAACAAGGCCAGACTGCCTGCCATGCGGAGGGCCAATGTGAAAGCTTGAGCCACAAGACAATTGTTCATGGAATGGCTGCACATGGTGCTCACATCCACTATTAAGAAATATCTTTTTGACAACCAGCTGCCTGAAAGGTGCCTTCTTCTGATGGACAATGCCCTGGCACATCCTCTAGCCTTGGTGGATGGTATGGATGCTGAGTATGACTTCATAAAGGTCAAATTCCTCCTCCCAAACAGGCTACCTCTTCTGCAGCCCATGGACCAGCAAGTGATCTGCAATTTCAAGAAGCTGTACACAAAGGCGCTCTTCACCAGGTGTTCGAATGTCACTGAAGAGACATCCTTGACTCTGAAAGAGTTCTGGAAGAAACATTTCAATGTCCTACCTCATGGACAGAGCCTGGGAAAGTGTCACATACTGGACCTTAAACTCATCCTGGAGGAAACTCTGACCAAAATGTGTCACTGAACATGACTTTGAAGGGTCTGATGCACAGGTAGAGGAGATTGTGCCCATGGGCAAGAGTATGAGTCTGGATGTTGATGGTGCAGACATAGAGGAGCTTGTTGAAGACCATAAGGAGGAGCTGAACACAGAAGAACTTGCTGAACTCCAGAGTGAGCATCAGAAGGCGCTTGTGGAGCATTCCACTGAGGAAGAGGAACACAGGGAGGAGGTTAACAGTGATATGATAAAATGAAATGAGTGCTGGGATTTCTTTGAGAAGTACCACCTCAACATAACTGTAATGAACAGAGTGTTGACTCTGATGAATGATAATGTGGGTGGTCTCTCATTTCTGAAAGGTTATGCAGTGCCGTAAAAAAAAACAAGTGACAGTAGACAGATTTTTTGTCAAAATGAACCCTGCAGCTAAGGGACAAAAAGAGAAGAATTCCCTGAAGGAGATCTTCCAGATGTCCTTATAGAGGGGATTCTCCCTCCAAACAATAATATTGTCCCCACCCACCTTTCAGTCCTCCATACCAGAAGCTGCCTCAAGCAAGGTTAGCCTTCTCTCTCTTAATACTCTACTGTACTGTTCTTTGTTTCATATTTTTGTGGTTAAAAAGTACATATGGTTCAGAATGGGTTAACCTTCATTATGGGGAAATTTGATGTGGTTCATGGCCAATTTGGTTCACAACCAGAATTGTGGAAGAAATTAAGCTTGTGAGTTAAAGTACCACTGTATAAGTAGTTAGCATACTATATTAATGCAGAGGCAGCCATCACAGGCTTACACAAATGAGGTATATGGCAACCAAGGAGGGCTAGGGATGGACTGAGGACCTGTGAGATGTGGGAGGCCACAGCTCTGCCTACCCAGTACTTTATCCCCCTGGGACCAGTGTAGTACTCAGAGCTCAGTAAATTCAGTTTGCTTTTTGGAATTTCCTGGACTTTTTTTTCAAATATTTTAACCCACAGTTGGTTGAATGTGGAGTCCATGGATACAGAGATCCAACTGTACATTGCTGAACTTTGTTTGACTGTTGATTCAGACATCTGTTTCCTGTAGCAGACACCTCTGCCCAGTACTAGCAGGCTACAGTGGCACAAGCTTCTTGCCACTCCATGATTTGGCTGTGTATTATCTTAGGAGTCTGACTGAAGCTTTATGTGATTCAAATGGGCATGTCAGATAGCAGAGTTGGGCTAGTATTGCTCCTTTGCTAATGGCTGCTACCGAAACTTAAGTCCTAGTCCGTGAAGTAGCAGGGCTTGGCTGAGTTCACTTCTAGCCAAAGTCAACTGACCCCAACTAAATACTTTCCCTTTGAATTAACTGTTTGTTCTCTTCTGCAGAAGATATGCTGGTGCTCCTGCTTGTGATACTTGTTATCAGCAGGTGTCCCAAGGCCTGCCCAGCTCCTCCCCTTCTTACACTTGTAATGAATAAACACAGGATATCCTTGGTTCTTTGCTGCCTAGAGCAACTTAGATCAGCCCAAGCTTCTCTCAAGTCTCTCTCTCTCTCTCTCTCTCTCTCTCTCATTCCATGGATGTCATACTGTCTCGTAGGAGTCTGAGACCCACAGGGTTTTCAACAAAGTCTCTTACAGTTTCCCAGGCTAGTTGGGGAAAGGCTGCAGTTTCTTAATGCATTTATCCTCACAATGCTTTAGTAGAAATTGGATGGATGGACTGAAAGATTGAACGCTCCTGCCATGTGCCCCAGCCCTGTGAGTGAGCGGGGCCATGTGCTGTGGACCTGGAGCCTGGGAGTGTGAGGCTGCCTATGGTGCTGCCCTGCAGGCAGAGACATGAGATCCTCAAGGTGGGAAATATTACAAGCTTCCTCGGCAGCAGGTTTGGAGTAAACCTCTGGGCTTCTGAGTGGAGCTTCCACCAGGACTATGATGGGATTAGGTTGCTGATTACAATTGCCCTCTGTAAATTCTTGTCAGCTCCTTGGGATTTGGAAAGAAAATGCCTAGTGTCTTACATAGTGTTATGGTTTGGGTCTTGATGTTCCCCCAAAGCCTCATGTGGTCATAGGTGGCTGAATCTGGAGTGTGTGATGCTGGGATTAAGGGTGATTACTAAAGCAGTATACTGACTCCTTTGGCACCACTCTAATCCTGGTGGCCTGGATAAGATAAAAGAGGCAAAAAGATGCTGGTAAGATCCCCTTGTTGCTTTTGCAGTCTTCAGCTGCCATGAACTGCTGCCCCTCTGCCATTCCACCCTGCCTCAGAGCCAGCCGATTATGGAATGAAACCTCTACAAACTATGAGCTAAATAAACCCTTTCCCCTTTAATACTGAGTGTCAGGTATTTTATCTCAGCATCGAGAGAAAAGTAACTAAGACACCTAGTGAAAGTAGTGGAATTTCAGACCAGGGATATAGCTCAGTGGCACCGCACCTGTCTGGCAAGCACAAGGTCCTAAGTTCCACCCCCATACCAGAAAAAAAAAAGAAAGAAAGAAAGTAATGAAATTTCAAGAGGTGGTCCATCCACACATAAAAAACCAGACTTTCATAGAAGCCATCTATGAAAAACCAACTGCCAATATCATACTAAATGGTCAAAAACTGAAATCCTTCACACT
>NW_004624776.1:8240329-8250375 GCF_000247695.1 Heterocephalus glaber | reverse complement strand
GTGGAGGGGGTGAAGGGAAGGCTAGGAATGGGGAAAAAATAAGAACCAAGATGCATCATGTAAAGGTACAATTCCCAGTGAGAAATGTAATTGTGTTGTATACCTACAATGTACCAACAAAAGAATTTAATAAAGAAAAAAAACCAGACTTTCCTTGAAGTTTTTTCAGAAAAAGGAAACTAAGAGAGCCTTAGATTTTACAGACTCTCAAGAAACTGAAGAAAAAGCTTTTGAATATAGAGGATGAGAAATTGATCACCTTGGTCCTGCACCACAGTCTTCCTTATAAACTGTGAGAAGAGAGGAAACTTGCTGCCATTTGTGGGACTGAATAATCTCAGCAGTACTTGTTATCTTAATAGTATACTTTTAAAATCTGGAGTGAGGCACTTATTTAATATTATTTCAAAGAAGAAAGAGGCACTAAAGGATGAAGCCAATCAAAATGACAAGGGAAATTGCAAAGAAGATTCTTTGGCAAGTTATGAACTTATATGCAGTTTACAGTCTTTAATCATTTCAGTTGATCGGTTTCAGGTTAGTTTCCTCTGAAATCCAGAGAAATACACTGATGAGCTTGCTACTTAGCCCAGACAACTGCTTCATATACTTAGGTATACTTCATATACTACATCAACCCGATGTATCTATAGCATGATCCACAAGAAGTGTGACAGTATATTTTGGGAAACATTCAAGAAACATGCCAACTCCTAAAAAAAAGAAGTAAAAAAATGTGGCAAAATTTTCTACAAAGGTTGGAGAAAAACCTCATCAGAAAAAGGAAGTGAGTGGAATTAACAGCATGGGGATTGACAATATAAGGAATTCTGAGGACTGTAAAGAAAAACTTCCAAAGGGGAATGGGAAAAGAAAAAGTGACACTGATTGAAATCATAGTTTGGTAATAGAAGTCAAAGTGTCCAAAGAACATCAGTCATGGATAAGAACCAGAGAAAAATGATATCAAACAGAAAAGCCACTGGTGATACATTGGAGAGTCCTCCTAAAGTAACCCCCAATTGTGTTTCTGAAAATGACAGCACAAGACCTTCACAGAAGAAATGAAGAGTTGGGGCCAGGGATTTAGCTCAGTGGTTCCGCTGCCTGCCTCGCAAGCGCAAGGACCCGAGTTCGATCCCCGGTACCAAAAAAAGAAATCAAGAGTTAAAATAAATGGGTTAAAGTCTTCAACAAAGCAACCCAGCATTCTTTCAAAATTCTGTAGTCTAGGAAAACTAACAACAAACCAAGGATCCAAAGGACAATCTAAAGAAAATGAGTACGATCTGGAAAAGGACTTTTGGAAGTACAAAAGTGATAATACAACTAATAGTTGTGGACTTGAATCTCCAGAAAATATTAAACTTATGGATGTTAATGAAGTTCAGCCCATAAACAATTTGCAGAGCAAATTGGTTTTGAGCTAGTGGAAAAATTATTTCAAGGTCAGCTGGTATTAAGAACTCACTTGGAATATGAAAGATTTTCAGGACATCAGTGTGCCAGTACAAGAAGATGAGCTTTCCAAAGTAGAGTTCTGAAATTTTTCCCAGCCAAAAACAGAAATGAGACCTTGAGATGGGCAATTTCATTTTGCTTAGGTGGAGAGAACTATAGGAGAAGATAAATATTTCTGGAAAAATTGCCGTCATTACACGGAAGCCAAATGAAGTCTTCTGTTTGACAAAATGCCTGAAATTATAACCATTCATTTGAAGTGCTTTGCTGCTAATGACTTGGAGTTTGATTGTTATGGTGGTTGACTTTCCACTATCAACATTCCTTTATCGACAGGTCTTAAGTTGTCGCTAGAAGAATGGAGCACAAGGCCAACTAATGATAGCTATGGATTAATTGCAGTTCAATGTATAGTGGCATTACAATTAGCTATGGGCATTGCACTGCTTCTGTTAAAGTCACCGA
Source organism: Heterocephalus glaber (assembly GCF_000247695.1). The sequence continues at coordinate 8,248,449 of NW_004624776.1, read as the reverse complement.
CCTCAACAGCTTAGAACTAGATAAAGAGAATTTTGTGGTTGACCACATGTGTGAAGTAGGTAAGTCAGAGCCATTGAATAAGGAGGACACAAGAGGTGCAGTTGAAAATTACAATGATGAAGAAGTGTCAATGAGAGTTGGTTGAAATACACAGCCAAGTAAATTTTTGAACAAAAAAATGTAGACACTATTGGACTTCTTGGAAAACAGAAGAGCAAAGTGGATTATGAGCTCTGCAACAAAGCATCTAATCCTATGGCTGCTGGTACAGCATTTGTTGAAAGTAGTTCTGACACTAACAGTACTAATGGGACCCACAAAGCAGATAGGAATAAGAAATCTAGTGACCAAATGCATTTACATAAGTGGATCTGAGAACAGAATTTCCTGTGTAGTGCAAAGTTTAAATGAATATGAGGTGTTGTGGTTGCTTTTTGATGATTCTGAAGTGAAAGTTACCAAAGAGAAGGACTTTTTGAATTCCTTTCCCCCTTCTACATCTCCTACATCTACTCCTTACTTGTTATTTTATAAGAAGTTATAGGGGCTGCGGATTTAGCTCAGTGGTTCTGGTGCCTGCCTTGCAAAAGCAAGGTCCCAAGTTTGATCCCCAATACCAAAAAAAAAAAAAAAGAAAGAAATTATAGAGTGAGTTATTTTCCTTGTGTATATAGTAAACAGACCTGTCCAACTGGTAAAGTTGTTTACAGCAAAGATTCTTTTCGCTTATCTTTTAAAGCTATTGGATATTGCTGGTCTCTAGATTTTTATATAATAGTGAGATTTGAAATATTGAAAAACCATGTTAATTTTTTTTTTTTTTTTGGTACCAGGATTGAACTCGGGTCCTTGCACTTGGGAGGCAGGCGGCGGAACCACTTAGCTAAATCCCTGGCCCAAAACCATGTTAATTTTTAGACTTCATTCTCCTTCATAGCGACAAGTGATGTGTTAGCTCCTGGGAACAAACTTGTATAGGTTCTCAATTGAATTATCCAAAATGGAAGTATTTAAAACTTTTGGATTTGCACCAATCTTTTGTGCTTGCTTTTTAAAATAAATTGCTTATATTTGTATTCTCCATACCCTGGAGAAATTATCTACATGATGTTTATAGGTCTGTGCTTTTTCACCTAAGAAACAGAATCTTATTCAGTATATTTAGTTTTATCACAGTCATGAAGCCTGATCTCTGATAGGCTCTATCAGAGGCACAAAATGTAGAATGCACGCATTCACATAGGGGTGTGCATTTGATGCCTTGAATCACTTTGGAAGGTGTCCCAGAAAAACCCAGACAGTCCCATCTATTGTCATGAGAATTTTATATATATTTATGAAGATGATTCTATATTTGAAGAAATCTTTTTAGGCATGGACTAATTTGTATCTCTTCATACACATATTCTACAAGATTTGTATATAATACATTAAACTTAAGAGAGGTACTATATAACCTTAAATTTAACCTTTTTTTAAAAACTGGGAGGTCAGTAAAATGTAAATTGGTTACCTATGTAAAAAAAGAAAAAAGGAAAAAAGATTGTTTCTCAGCAAGAAACAATGGTTTCTACTTTGTTTCTGAGGTCTAATGAGCCAAAACCCACGCAGATTCACAACCTCAAGAGTCCAACAGGCAGCCTGACATAAGATGGACAGTTTGGAGCTAGTTGGGCATGGATGTGACCCATCAGGGATGTACATCTGACCAGCAAGGGGCCACGAGGACACACCTGTGCCCAGCCCAATCCTCAGACAGCCGGAAGGATGCAGACTCATCCCGACCTGATTCTCATCAATTCACATGGTTTGGTGGACAAAGGCAACACGCTCACACCTCAAATCCTTCCTTCTGCAGTATTAGCATTAAACCTAAGTATTAAGATTTCGGATGAGTTTTATTTTTGTCTTCAGTTTTCTGTACTTTTCCAATTTATCACAGCGAATATACCTTCATTTAGTGATGAAAATCAGGGTAAAATAGAAATCTTACTAAGTATGCAATTTCCATGGTGGCTTGCCCAAACAAAGACCTGGGGCCCTGTTCTTCTGCAGGACACATGCACTTGGGGATCACGCCCCCTGGGCATCCTCCCATTATTGTAAGACTCAGTGAATAATCTGTGAAATGGGCATGTTAACCTTTACCTTCTAATTTTATACAGGGTTGTTTACAAGGGTTAATGAGATGTTGCTGGACAGGTGATTGATATCTGGGAGGAAAGACAGATGGCCAGTGAAAGGAGGCAAATAATGAGACTATTATCAAGATAACACTGACCATCCCCCCAAATTGGAATGTGCCTCTATTGCCTGGATAAGTATACCCATTCTCCTTAATGTCTTATGCCAGAGGGAACCTGATCCCCCACCACCACCTGGTACCAGGGGTCAAACTCAGGACCTGTGCTTGCGAGGCAGGTGCAGTGCCACTGAGCTAAATCCCCGGCCCTAGCAGGGATCTGATTTTGAAGGCCCACTTTTTATTGTTATTACCATTATTGCTGCAATTAGCATAATGTAACAGATTCTAGACTTACTGCCTTTGCCACTATGTAATAGCAAAGTTCCCTTTAGCTAGCTGGTGGAGGACAGAAATTGCAATTTTTCATGAGAGGCCATTGTGAGCAGTACTAACACCACTGAAATCCTCAGTCACTAGGCTTGGCTTTAATAAGTGTTTTTCCCCCATTTCTTTTCCAGAAACTGCTTCTCAGTGAGAATTGTCATGACAACCTGGAGAGAGGACACACTCTATAGCAAGCCCAGCATGGGGACAGCAGGTCTGTGCGTCACGATGAAAGAGAGCTGTGATGAAGGACACAGGTCAGCCTGCATGCGCTCGCTGAGAGCTCAATCTATAAAATCACAATGGATTGTGAAGGTCACACTCAGCTTTATAAATAGACAGCTGTGTTAGGGGGTTGGCCATGTCGATGCTTCTCGGTCCCCACGAGCTTCTGAGGATGGGTAGGCTGTATCCTGGTGACCACGTGGGGCTGTCCTTCCCCTACCATGTGGCTCAGTGCCAGTGGCTGCACCAGGGGACACCGTCTCCCACCTTCACTGCCCAGTGGATTGAAGGCTTATTTGAGCTTGACCACCAAAGTAACCTTGTGCAGAGACGGGAACATGGGAGAGGGCAGGGTACTCATTACAAAGACCTATGAAGAGCTTTCCAGAAAGGCCAAGTGGGCTATTTTGGGTAGTGCATTTATGTATGGTGTAGACCAGAGAGTGCCTGCCACCAGGCCCAAAGGAGGGAGGGAGGACCCATGTGACCTCTCCTTGCCACTTGGGTGGCCCCAGCAAATCCCTGCCCTCCCCTGCCAGAAGGCACGTGGTCACTGGGCATGCTCTGGAGTCTTTATGACCAAAAGCTCCAAGTCCCAGGGCACTGGCTTGTGCAGCAAGAAGAACAGCACCTCTGTCACTAGAGTGACTTAGATCTGGACCCCAGCCCTGCCACTTACATCCACGTGACCTTGGACAAGTCACAGAAGCTTCTGGAAAGTGCATTCTTGGAGCACTCCCAAAGCTGCAGCTGTGACTCCAGTTTCCCTCACTGCACGCCTACCCATCCCCATATCCATCTACAAGTTCTGTTCTTGTCCCCAAAAACCTTCCTGGCCAGCGCATTTCCTGGCATCTGCTCCATCATCCCCTGATCAGTGCCCATCGCCACTTACATGGAATCTGTGCCAGCTTCATCTGGGCTTGAGCCTCCATCCTCCCCACCCTGCACATGCTCCACACAATAGTGACCATGTCCTGAGAACACAATGCAGGTCACATTGTTACCCACTCGAAATCCTTCAGCTAGCGGGATTATGCTCACCGGAGCTCAGCAGTGCAGTTCTAAATGCTGTGTAGATACTAACTTGTTCGATTCCACAGCAACCCTATAAGTAAGGTATCTAATATCATACCATTTTAATTTTACAGGTGAGGAAAGTGAGGTCAAGAGAGGTTAAGGTTCTTGCCCCAAATCAGATTAGTGAGGACCGAGCCTGGATTTGAGCCTAGGCAATGTGAGCTGAAGTCCACATACTTAGCCCCACACTGGATTGTTCCAGATCTGGACTCAGCTCCACAGCCTGTCACCCTTGGGAGTTTGTGCAGAGACTCTAAATCTTTCCCCAACCAGCCACAGGGCTGAATCATCCTGTCTAGAGGACACCTGGCCTCCTGGTCTGGAGGCTGCTACTTCTTCATCACACTGGGTGCAGCTTTGGGGGTCTGTTTGTCCCCCCGGTTGCTGCTGTCTCCCCAGCTGGTGGGTAAGATAAGAAGACCATCCAAGTGCTTTCTTCACTGCGGCTTGTGCTGCGAAGCACAATGCTGTCCAAGGGCAGGTGGAGATGGGATCAGTCAGTGTCTTCATGGCAAATGGAACAGATGCAGAAGTAGTGGGGTTTGCATGTGGCCGAGGTGACAGCTTGGTGACCCATCACTCCTGGGTGGCAGCACCTGCCAGTCATCTGGAGAGAGCAACGTGCTGACAAGAGGCAATGGCCAGCTGAGCAGAAGCAATGTTAAGGGATGAAGAACAGAACAAGGCAGGAAGACTCAGGAAGTGGGGAGTGAAGTGGAGCAGGAAGAAGGATATAGAGTATCCAAAATGATGCCTGGGTGGAAGGCAGGTGTCCTGAGACAAAGATGAGGAGAACATGCCATCCTGTACTCAGAAATGGTGACACGTGGCTAGAGGAAAAACAATCAAATGTTTAAGGATTTAAAGAACACATAGTTAATAATAAGTGTCATTAAATGGGAAATGTAGGGTGGTGAGGGACAAGAATACTCAAGGAATTCACCAATAGCACAGACACTTTCTCCTTGAGATGACCCTATTGGCTCACATGTGAACCAGCCACTCAAACAGGTACCAGCACGCAGAGGGAGGAAGGTGAAGAGTCAGCCCCCTCCTTTCCCTAAAATGGTCAGATCTTTTTCACATAGTTGATTTCATTAACCTCAAAGTTAACTGTTAAGAGTCACCAGGAACATAGAGTGGCTCCAGAAGGTGCAACTAGAACTGGAAGAGACTGATGGTAGCACCTGCCCCGTGGGGAGACCTGGATTGTGAGAAGAGCAGAGGAGGCTACCAGGAGGATGTGCCTCCTACCTTGGCCCTCACTGCTTCTGCCCACCAAGGCAGGGCCCATCTTCGTGTGTTTCAGTGAAGGGGACTTCTAGAACTTTCATCCCTGCCCCACTGTTAAAATGCGGTTGTAGCCAGCTGGCCCGCACCACCCCCCTCCCAGGAGATTCAGCTGTCACCTATATCTGTCTGTCCAGGCTGTCCTCTGGGCTCAGAATCAAAACACATGGTCCAGTTTATAGTACAGTAGTCCCCTGATCCAAGTTCAATTACCCACACTTAACCACAGTCTAAAAATTACAGAACAGTAAGACATTTTGAGAGGGAGAGACCACATTCATATAACTCTTATTACAGAATATACTATTATTTTATTATTATTATTGTTTTATTTTATTATTAGTTATGTTATTCACCTCTTACTGTGCCGAACCTACAAATTTAGCCTTCCCATAGTTTCATAATAGACACAGTTTATGTAGTGTTCAGTACCATCTATGGTATGGAATCCTATGAATCGTATCCTCTGTACTACAGTTATGGGGCTTCACATGGTGCAGAGAGTGTCAGGGATACCAGATTTGTGGCTCTGATGTTGCCTCTGTGGGTGGCCTTCAACCCAGGTTACTCTGACTTGGCCTAAGACATTCATATCTCAGATAATAAAGCCAAATCAGAAATGCAATCTCTCAACACTTAAAACAAAAAAAAAGAAAAACACTGAGATTCTTTTTAAAAATTAAATAAAATCACTAACACAATTGTTAAACAATGAAATCTTATGTGGGAATGTAATATAGAAAGCCAGGCTCGGTGGCACAGGCCTGTAATCTCAGCTGCTCTGGGAGGCAGGGGCAGGAGGTTCACAAGTTCAAGCCCAGCATAGCCAACTTTGGGAGACCATGTTTCAAAATAAAAAATAAAGAGGGTTGGCAAAGTAGCTCAGTGGTAGAGCAGTTGCCTAACATGCACGAGCCCTTGGTTTGATTTCTGGTACTACAAAAAAGGAAAGAAATCACATCAGTTTGAAAGAACACTGGCTAGGCAGGATCCAGTGTACCTATTTACTTTCCCCTAATTGCCCTCACCTCACATTCCCCAAAATTCCAGGGTCCCAGGACTCCAATTTGATGCCCCTTGAATGAGCTGCTTATGAAAAACAAACTACCCAGCGGAGTGACTTTCTCAGCTCCAGGTTTCTGCCTCGACTCCTAGGACACTGTCTAAGAAATTGCCCCATCAGGCCTAAAATAGGGCAAGACTTCATCCATGGGCCCCAGGATGTGTAGAGAGGTCACTACCTTCCAGGCAGGCCTCCCAGGAGGCAAAGGAATTCAGCCCTATGTTGGGACAACTGTCACTCAGCACTAACAGTTGTCCACGAGTCCTAACCAAATTGTGTGATGTGTGGCCCCTGTGGATGCTGCGTGCTCTTCACTCCTTAAATACAGGACCTGTCTGCCTCCATGCAGGGCCTGATAAATGAGTGTTTCCTGAAGCAAGCTATAAGCCAGGCGTCAGTGCAAAATCACAGATTGAGTACCCATCTCCAGCGCACCATCCTGCAACATTCACAAATGAGACAGTCTCTTGGGGAAGCAGCCTTGTGCAGTCACAGAAAGACACAGGTCATACCCCCCAGCCCGTTTTCTCCTATGTGAAGTGAAGAAAATAATAATGCAGACACCCTAGGGGTATTGTCTGGAGGAAATGAGAGCTTGTGTTCAGCTCACATGCACTGTGTCCTCCAGCTACCACTATTAGCACTATCATGGGGTCTGTTTCCAAGCAGCTGCGCTCCTAGTGAAACATCGCAGGCACACAGCCGCAGAAATGCTATAGACCAGGCTCATTATCTGAATTGATGCTAGATATTCTGAGCATAAAATAACAGAGATAACCTGAGGTTCTAGATGATAAGTTCTGTCTGTCTGCCCCCAAGGGGTTTACTTTTGCTTTTAGCAGGCACTTAGCACTTAGTCAAGGAGCAGATAGATGATCTCTGCCCCCTTGCAATGCTGGGGATGGAACCCAGGACCTCATGCATGCTAGGCAAGCACTCTACCTCTGAGCCATACCCAAACAAACTGCCTTAATCCTGCAAGGATGAGCTGATTCAGAGCTTTCAGTCTTGTGAAGCTGGGCCATTGCTCGGTAACCCTTATGCCCAAGGGTAGCTCCTGGGCTGCCTCCAGAAAGCCTAGAGCATTTGCCAGCCTCAAATCCCTGGCAGGCCCTGGACCAGAGCAGTGGTTTTGCCAGTGCCTGAGGCTGCTAGAAGTTCTTCCCCGCCTCTCCTGCTACTTTGACATCATATATCTAAAAGCACCTCATGGGGAAGTGGAAATGAGAGTTGGGTTCACCTCTCTCTAACTCCTTCTCTCCTCCATTTTGGCTCATATTGTGGCTGTCTTGGCGGCTCTCTGATATCCCCAACAAGGTTACTAAAATATTCTATCCAGTTTTCAAGTTGTTCTCAAGATGACAGTTGGTTTTAAAAGTCTGCCATGGTCTGCCATCTTAGAAGTGGGAGTCTGTATTTGATTTGAATACTCATTTAGATTTTTAAAAATCATTGTTTTTCTTTTTTAATTTTAATTTTATTTTATTGGCATATTTTAGGTATACAATATAATGACATCCATCATCGGAAATTTGCACCTTTTCATAATCACTCTTAGTTCTTGTTTTTCCCCCCTTCCCCTGCCTTCTCTTCAACCCCTCCATTCCTCCCTATTGACAAAGACTTTGTTTCCATTTTTCCATTTTCTCATATTACTTCCATTCCCTTCTTTTTTATCCCCTACCCCTCCAACTTCCCCTTCCTCTTTGCCCCTTTTCTTCCTATTTCACATTATTTATTGTACCTTTTAGTCCTTATTTACACTTTCAGATTCTCACACTAGAGAAACTATTCAGTATTTACACAGGTGTGTCCTATTTATTTCACTTAAGAGTATCGCCTCAGTGTGCATCCACTTAGCTATAAATGTCTCTAATTTCTCATTTTTTATGG
>NW_004624776.1:8193566-8229840 GCF_000247695.1 Heterocephalus glaber | reverse complement strand
CCAACAGAGCTAAGAGACAACCTACAATGTGGGAAAAAAATTTTTACCAGCTCTTCCTCAGACAAAGGTCTACTATGTAGAATATATAAAGAACTAAAAGAATCAGACCCTCCAAATATAAAGACTCAATTTGAAAATGGACATTTGAAATGAACAGAGATTTGTAAGACAAAGAAGTAAAAGCTGCAAATACACATATGAAAAAAGGTTCAACATCACTGGTCATTGGAGACATGCAAATGAAAACAATGCTGAGATTCTGCTTCCCCCAAGAAAGAATGGCTGCTATCATGAAATCAACCAATATCAAATGCTGGTGTGGTTGTGGGAGAAAGGAACCCTTCTTCATTGCTGGTGGGAGTGCAGACTCATGCAACCACTGTGGAAATCAATATGGAGATACCTCAAACAACTAGGATTGGAAGTCCCATTTGACCCAGCTATTCCTCTACTGGGTATCTTTCTAAAAGAATTAAAAGAATCATACCACAGTAATATATGTGCATCCATGTTTATAATGTTACAGTTTATAATAGCTAAAACTTGGAAGCAGCCCAATTGCCCATCAACTGGAGACTGGATAAAGAAGATGTGGTTTTTTTATAAAATGGAGTGCTACTCAGCCATGAAGAATGAGAAACTGGAGACATGCAGCTAAGTGGATGCACATTAAGGCTATACTCTTAAGTGAAATAAATATGACACACAAGTGTAAATACCAAATAGTTTCTCTCATGTGAAAAACTAAAAGTGTAAATAAGAATCAAAATATATAATTGATATCATGAAATAGGAAGAAAAGGTCTAAAGGGGTAGGGGAAGTGGGAGGGGCAGGGGAAAGGAAAGAAAGGAAAAGAAAAAAATATGAGAAAAGGAAAAACATGGAAACAAAGTCTTTGTAAATAAGGAAGGATGGAGAGGGTGAAGGTAGGGCAGGGGAATGGGGAAAAAAATAAGAACCAAGATACATCTTGTAAAGTTACAAGATCCCAATGATGAATGTAACTGTATTGTATACCTAAAATGTACCAATAAAAAAATAGGTTCTTGTTGAAATTCTTGATAAAGTACATTTCCCTCAGGAACTTAAAGTCTACTTCCTTAAGAGATTATTCTCTTGGTGATTGGGGTTTTAATTCCATTTCTGTGCCATTTCGGGGACTAGTTGTGTGTGGTGTGGTTCTTGGACTTAGCCATGAACAAAATTCCAAGAACAGTGGTCCCCCCTTTATCTCCAGGGGATTTAGTCCAAGACCCTCATCCAATGCCTAATACCATGGATAATACCAGGCCTTGTGGAGGTGCTCCTTGACTTACAATGGAGATACATCCAGACAAACCTGCCATAAGAGAAAATATCAAACATAATCCTCGGCTTCTCCCAAGATCGCTTTTGAAAGCTCACTGATCCCACTCATGAGGGTTCTGTTCTTATGAGCTAATGACATTCTAAAGCTCCACCTCCAAATACCATCACTTTGAGGTATTTCAACATGAACTGAAGGGAGGACACAAACATTCAGACCTCAGGGTTACGCTCCAATGATTTAAAGGAAGTGTCACTGGGATGACTCGGGAAAGTGAAAATCCATGTTTTCTGTGCTAGTTAGGACCTTCCACAGAAGGTAGAAAGGCAAAAGGTGAGGAGGGTCTCCAGTCATGGACATGGATGGCACACTGTCAAAAACCAAAGAGTCAAGACATTTCTCCCAGAAAGTTCATAAACTAGTTAGATTAATAACTTCCCCCTAAAATAATACAGTTTAGACACAGGTGAGAGGGCCATCTTCTGGAAGGCAATATGGCAGTATGTTGGAAACTTGCAACCTTTGGGTCCCAGGGAAGTTTGAGGTGGAGAAGGTGATTCCCATCCCTGTCTTCACCCACCTTCAGTGAACATAGCTCCAGTTTCATTCATTTGATCTACCAGGTTTCTGAGAAAGATTTCCTACCATTTGTGGAATCTGAGGAGTTTTTCCACCATCAATTAGGTCAGCAAACCACTCAGACCAGTTCAATTGCTCCATTTTTGTGATAACCACCCTGAGGTTCCTGGAAATAAGGACACTTTTCTAGAGTCATACAAATGCTTTGCAAAACCAGGACAGACACTGTTCTGGCCCAATTGCATGCACTTTCCACCAACTCACACTCTGACCTTAGAAGACACACACAAGGGTAACCTGGCCAGGACCCAATGCATGGCATAGTTCTCCTGATCCACTGTGTGACATTAACTAACCATGTCATGGTAGTTTCAGTTTTCTTCTCTGGAAATAAGAAAATCAGGCATTTGAGGAGCTTTATGTCTTGTAGGAACCGCTTGGGAGAATCTCCCAGTGAGTCCTGAGTCACCCTGACACTATCCGACAATGATTCTGCCTTCTCTAAGGAAAGTAATAATGTCAGAAACAGAGGTTACTGGTCCTTTTCAAGGGAGAAGCTACATCTCTCCATCAAGGGAATAGAAAAATAACATTGACAAATTCTCTGCATAGAGCCCCCTTGCTCCCTCTTTAGAATCATTCATATTTGCTCTTTTTGACAGTGTCTCTGTCTGACTTGGAAAGGAACTTATCCTTTTGACTGAATAAGATAAAAACTTATGATGAGATGGTACTAGGGCCCTACAATTTCTGCCCTGGACAAACAAAGATCACAGTACAGCATATAACCCTCATCTTTGTCTCTTGCTGGAACAGACCTAGGTGTCCTTGCAAAGATGGGATTAAGATGCGCTGGCAAATCCACTGTGTCTGCCTTTATCACTACAGAATCAGAGCCAGTCTTGTTCAGATAATTGCAGAATCCCTCCAGGCACTGCATTTAGTAGGGGCAAAAAAATAGAAGGCAAACCCATTAACTGGTCTCTGTCCTTCTGTGTCCTCTCATGGCCATCTCATTGCAGTAAAATGAACCAAAGCACCATATATAGAGTACAGTGAAATTGTCCCATGTCTGTCAGATTCTAAAATACACCTGGTTGAGTTGACTGATTCCAGGCTCCACAGATAGATATTCCATCAACAAAGGAAAGAACACCATTGCAGCTCCCAGAAGAACTACAAAGAAATCCCTCTCAAGCTGTTGCTTGTAAATCTAGGATTAATCAACATGGCCACACAGCAGCTGAGAACCAGTCCTCCACTCACTAGTGTCTGCCTTAAATTTAGGTCACAATTTCCCTTAATTCAAAGCTGAGGAAAGCATAGGGCATGGGGAAAGGGGAAGTTATCAGAACTCCTGAAGTGAGTCCTGGTCTCATGTGAGCCACTATAACACAAAGCTGATAAGAATAAAGACAAGAACGAGGCTTAGAGAAGAAGTTGGGTTTGGGGCCTGATTAGTGCTACTTTGGGCAGCAAAGACAAAGGCACCCCGAACTTGCCATTATGTATTGGGTTCCTAGGGAGTATCACATGACTCAGAGGGCAGCAATAATCCTAAATTGACAAGGATCTTATAATCAGAGGAAGTATCAGATGCCTCAGAGGATGGTGGTAATCCTATGATGATGAGCTTATGCTGATGAGAATTTTAGGTCAATGAGGAGTTTAAATTGATTAGGATAGTGAGATGAGCAAAATGTTCTTACAACAGTAGGTGGGATGCATTAAGCTGATAAGGTATCTGTCCCTCCCCAAGTGAAACCTTTCTCTTTTTGTATTACTACTTGATTCTCAAAGAACCAGGATGTCTTGAGCTGATGTAATCTTGAGCTTGAGCATCACAGCATCACAGGACTCTTGAGGCCTCAGATAGCCCTAATCATAATTTAATTGCAAAATGTTTTTTCCCTAAAAATTATGTAGAATGGCTCCTGACAGGAAAGAGCATGAACTTTGGGTTCATATCTTGGCTCTTGTTCTAACAATTGTGTCCTTCAATGTTTTTGACCCTCAGCTTCCTTCTCTGTAAGATAAGAGCAATGATGTCTTTCTCATTTATATGAAGAGTAAATGAAATAAGGGTGCTAAGCATGGAGTTTACAGAGTTTAGGAAGCCTGTTGTATTTCTGGTTTAGAGATAGTGCCCCTTATTGGTCTCACATCACAGACCCCACAGTGGGGCTTTGCACACACAAAGTGGCTCATGTGGCACTTTTGACTGTAGTTATCTTGCCTTATTTATGAATTCACTTTCTGTGGTTTCAGTTACCTGTGATCAGACATGGTCCAAAAAAATTAATATTTGCCTTGACATTTTCCATAAAGAGAGATTATATTCACATAAGTTTATTACCATAATTGTGAATTTATTACAGTTACACTTGTTCTATTTTATTATTAATGATTGTTGTTCCTCTATTCTAGGTAGGTATGTATAGGAAAAGATAGTGTATACAGAGTCCCCACTCACAAATGTTCAACAACCATCTTTCAAACTTGCAATAGTGTGAAGGCACATCCATACAACATTCTACTTTTCATTGTCAGTACAGTATTCAGTGAATAACATGAGATAATCAACACCTTATTATAAATTAGGCTTTTGTACAACTGTTGGCTAGTGTAAGTGTTCTGAGCACATTTACAGTAGGCCAGGCTAAAAGATGATGCTTGGTAAGGTATATTAAATGCTGTTTCAACATATGATATTTTCTCTTATGACAGGTTTGTCTGAATGTGACTCTGCACAGGGTGCCTGGCACCTGCACTATCCATGGCATCAGGGCATTGCCTGTGAGTCTTGGACCACATTCCCCACTGATAAAGGGACTCTTGTCCTTACAATTTTGATTGAGGTTTTAAGGCTGAGTGAGGCTCAGAAGAGCAGAGAGACTATTTTTCCTTGACAAACTCCTTGCTTTAAGGACCTTTGCTCTTGCTTTGGAATCATTCATGTTTGCTTCTTTTGACAATGTCTTTGTTTATGACTTAGCAAGAAACTCACCCTTTTGACTGAACAAAATAAACTTATGAAGAGACCGCCACCCACCCGCTCTGGAACAGGCCTCACTGGCCTTTTAAAGATGGGACCAACATGTACCAGCAAATTCAATGTGTCTGCCCTTGTGTTCTTATCACCGCAGTCAGCACCATCCCTGAGCCTGGGTCTGCTCAGATCCAAACCCTAATAAGACTTATGTCAGAACGTACCTAGATCACTAGGGAAGATTTGTCAGCCCACAATTACTAGTTACCACTTTGGCATTGCCAGCCCACCTTAATTAGAACAGACCTCTACCAGGGGAGTAGGACAAAGACACTTTTTAATGGAGGTAAAACAGTCAAGAAAAGATGTTAGAAAGTGTCATTTCCTGGAAATCACCAGGTATAAGCAAAATGCTAGACAAAGCTCTAGCCTTCCCAAATCAGACTGCTCTGGGTTCAAATCCTGATTCCTCCACATACCTACTAGATCTGAGATTCAGTATAAAGAAGATTACTTCTCTAAGGAGAGGATTGTAAAATGCAGATATTTTCTATTTTGTTGTGCTGTAAAGATAAAATGAGATCATGTAGGGTAAATATTAGGGCAGTACCTGGCACACACTAGATGCTCAGTAACTATTAGTTTCTTTTTTCTGTGGGCAGAACAATGGAGACTGCTTTGTTCTTGCAGTCTTTGGACCTCTTCATCATGGTAACTTCTCCAGATCTTCCAATCTTGCCTTTGCTTTTCTTTCAAAGATAGTTCAGATAGCAACTAAGCATCAATTCCCTGAGGTCACTCAGGACTGAAGTTGAGGCTGGATTCCACCTCATCAAACCCATTTCAGTCCCTAGGAAACCTAGGTATATACACTGCAAATACAAACACGGGCCAGATGTCTTTTAAGTATCTTTCTTACTAGGAATTCTTCAGAAGGGCAACTAGGAAGACTATTGATGTAAGTCTTTTTAAAAATTGTGCTAGAATCTTATCTACTTTAATGCTTAATTCCAAGACTTTAATTTATAACATCCAAAGCAATGATGAGTTTCTCATTTTCTATTAGACCCTGTGATGATGTGGAAAGTTGTAATATCAACAGGATTATGAAGTCCCTGTGGTTCCCAAGCACCGTGTTAAACAAATTCATACCCTATAAAGCTTTGTAGTCTAGGTGGGTGTCTTAGTCTGTTGTATGCTGCTATAAAAGAATGCTTAAAATGAGTAATCCATAAAAGACAAAAATGTATTGGTTCCAAGTTCTAGACACTGGAAAGTCTAAGACCGAGGGGCTGCAGTTGGTGAGGACCTTCTTGCTGGGTCAAAATACTGGAAGGCACCACATGGGGAGAGAAAGCAGGAAATCACACTTACAGCCTGAAGTTCTTTCATTATCAATATGAATCTATTCCCAATGTTGGGGGGGGCCAAGGATTTAGCTCAGTAGCACCGCAAGCACAAGGTCCTGAATTCAATCCCCGGTACTGGAAAAAAAAAACTCAACATGGTGGGGCTCTCGTGACCTAAAAACCTCTCATTAAGTCCCACCTCCCAATATGGTTGCATTGAGCATTAACTTTCCAACACATGATTTTTGAGAGATACAGTCAAGCCATAATAGTAGGGAAATGGACATGATGGGTAAGAAAATGAACAGTAGATTACAGAGAAAACCATTGGGTGGCAAACAGAAAGCCTGATGAGAAACTGACATGTGCCCTCAAGGACTGAGAACTGGAGGAAATCCAATTGCTGAGGCAAACTATAAATCAATGCAGGACAGGGAAGGATGCAGAGAAAGTCTGCTTAAAGACAGAGAATGGCTCTGAGGCAAGGAGACTTCACTGTAATCTAATTGAAAGCACAATATTCATATCCAAGGAAAGAACAAGTCAATGCAAGTGTAGGTGGGTTCCTAGAGGAAGCCTAGAAAAAGTGAGAAGCAGAGAGACAGACGGGCTAACCACAAAGGCGGTGGTCCCCAAGGCCTCCTGCCCAATGGATACTCACATGATCCATTGGGGTACAGGACAAAACAGAACTTCTGTGTAGGTCTTGCTTTGCTTTACAACATGAAAAATTTATTATTCCATTAGAACACACTTTATGATAATTTAGTAGACTTGTTGGGTGTTTATACTTAAAATGTTTTTTCCAGCAGGGCACATGACAAAATTAATCTGGACATGATGTGCTGAACTGCATGCCCTCAAAATTATATATGTTGAAGTCCTCACCTCTAATTCCTCAGAATGTGACTGTACTTGGAGACAGCATCATTAACATAGTAATTAAGAGAAAACAAGGTCATTGGGCTGGGCCCTAATCCACTGTGACTGGACCATCTCATAAGGATGAGAAGAGAAGATTAGGACATAGACAAACACAGAAGAAGGAAGACCAGGTGAAGACAAGGGGAGAAGACGGTCATCTGTAAGCCAAGGAGAGAGGCCCCAGGAGGAACCAACTTTGCCAGCCCTTTGATCTTAGACTTCCACCATCCAGCGCTATGAGAAAATTAATTTCTGTAGTCCAAGTCCCTGGTCTGAGGTGCTCTGCCTTGGTAGCTCTAGGAAACCAACACAACAACCCTCATTCTAACCTCTGCTAGGAGAATGGAAATCTCTCCCATCTCATTCAAAGCTTTCTTTCCATATGCAGCCATAGGGGTTCTCCAGCTCCTAGCCTGGCTATCCATCTACCTCCTGGTGGAGCCCCTCATAAACTAAAGGCACTGCATCAGGAAATGACCCCCTGCCTGGTCCCAACTGCTCCCTGTGCAGACTTCTTGGCACCTGCCCCCTTCCTTTCTTCATACTTCCCTGTAGAGTCCCTTATTCTGGCCCCTGTAAAGACTGAGCCATCTGTACATCAGTTATTTGTGCAATATCTCTAGTTAAATTGGTGCTCTGCTAGCTTTCTATCACTATTTTAAAAATCCTCATGGTTTTAGAGGTTTCAGTCCATGAGTAGTTGGCCTACTTGCTTTGGGCCTATGACAGTACATCATATTGGGAATGTGTGTTGAAGCAAAAAGCCCTCCCCTCATGGCTGGGAAGCAAATTCAGGAAAGGAAGAGGAAGGGGCTAGATATCTCTATCCCCTTGCAGGGAATACCTCCAATAACCTAAAGTCCTCCCATTAGACCCTCATCTGAAATGTTCCATCATCTCCTAGTAATACCACCCTGGAGACCGAGACTTTACCATATGGATTTCTAGAGCACAGTCCCTATCCAAATCATAGCAGTGACTAAGTTAAGAATGGTGCCAAGGGTGGGCATGGTGGTACACTCCTGAAATCCCAGCATTCTGGGAGTCTGAGACAAGAAGATTTCAAGTTCTAGCCCAGCACAGACAACTTAGCTATTTAGTGATGCTGTCTCAAAATTTAAAAATAAAATAAAAAGGGCTGGAATATAGCTCATAGCAAAGGCCTAGGTTCAATCCTCAGTACCACAAAAAGGTGTCAAAATCCACTTGTAATTATTCAATCTAGAGCCTTAGTAAGCACATGCTCCAAATGTCTGTGAAATGATATCAAGACATTTTTAATCTACATTTCCTCTTCTATAGGGTATCTGCTAGCAGTCCAAAAATGATGAGTACTTAATGTACATTGCTAGTGGCTATCATGAATGTCTTCCTTTCACCTGAGTTTCACTCTCCTTTTACCGTCAATTCTTGCCTGGAGTTATTCTGTCATGTTACTGTAGTCAAAATTTTATAATTGCTTGGTTGGTACATGAAAACTTCCAAGTGCTACAAAATGTCTGCTCTAAGTCAGGGCCAAAAATTTGAAAAATAAACCATTTTAAAGTAGTTCTAAGCCTTGCCATCCTACACAAGCCTGTTTCTCTTGGTGTAATGGGTTGCAGGCATCTGTGCAGTATTTCTTTAGTGGTTGACACACACTTCATTTTTTGCCAAAATGAAGCATAAAGTATTTTGGTTTTGAGATTGCTGTACAAAAAGCACAAACTCAGAAAATAAGAAATAATATTGATCTCATGAAGGACAGTTGTCTTAGTTACTTTTCTTATTCCTGAGACAAAATACCCAACACTCAAAGTTAAAGGAAGAAAGATAGCTTGTAGCTCACAGTTTGTAGAGGTTTCAGTTCATAGTTGGCTGAAGTGGCAGGATGGCATGGCAGAGAGGAATCACAAGGGAGAAAGAGTCCATGGTGGGTAGAGGGCAGCAAAGCAGAAGGCAGAAAGCAGCAAAGTAGTGAAGCAGCAAAAGACAATGGCACCCCTCTTTCTGTCCCTTATATTCTACCCAACCTACCTGCCCTTAGAATGGGTAGCACTCACACCCTGTGTAGGGCACTCTTAATCTTAGCATTGCACCATGAATAAATCCCAGCATCACATCCTTAATCCCAGCATCGCCTACTCTAGATCTAGCCACCTCCAAAAAGCTCTGCTTATGTCTGCATGAGGCTTTGGGAGACATATAGATATAAGCCATAACAATAGTGGGGATTCTTATGAAGACTGCTTACTCATTGGGCTTCTATGGAGTGTCAGGCCAGGTTTTTAAGTTCTTTGGCCTTTGTTACCTCACTCATAAGATGGAACTGAAAACAGCCCCACTCAGTTGTGAAGACTGAAAGGGATAACATCAGTAAGCATTGCATTTAGTACATAGGTAAAGCTCAGGAACAATAAAAAAAAAGTTAAAGTTGAATGACATGCAGGCATAAGCTTTTCATCTGTTTCATTAATACCCAGTGGCAAACTGTGGCTCTGTTTTATAATAAAAGGAGACAATAACAGCTGATTTTTCACTGATGGGGAATCATGGTTCCTTTTTCCATCACAGAACTATGGGTTCATCAGAGGAAATAATGGGGAAGATTTAAGCAAATAATAACCCAAATCTCTGAATAAAATTTTCAAAAACAATTGATTTTCTTCCCAAGGACTGGAAGTGGCGTGGGCAGTTGGACAATAAAGGAGCAACAGCAATTTTCTGCTCCATTTCTAGAACAACAAAAATATGATGGCAGAAAACAATGCCAAGTAGAAATCTTCATTTTCTTCCTCAGGGAGAGAAAAACACATCTGTCTATTAAGTCTTTAAAATCTGTAACCACAGACTGCTGCAAGAAGAGGCTATGAGAGAGAAGCTGGGTTGAATACAGCCAACCTTCTGTGGCAATTGATTGGAAAGATGGTCCCCGTCTGGGAGAACAGGAGCTCAGTGGCTAGGCAGAACCAGAGGAAAAAAGAGCTAGCTGTTGCTTACATGAGAAGTGCTGACAAGGCCTGCGCTTCCCTCCAAGACTGGCAAGCTCCCTGGACAGGGAATATTGATAGAGCAGGGGAATGGCAGGGAATAATCTGCTCTCTTGTAGACTATGCCCCTTGTCAGCCTGGGGTAGCCCTGAGTGATGAATAGCTGTTGATCCTGTGCCAGGAGAACTTGAATCGGCTTTATCCCCCACTTCTTCCCCTTCTTCCTGCTCTTCTCTCCTTGGTTTAATGAGCACACAGCAAAAGTTCATTTGTCCAACATCCCTCGACAAGACCTAGTGCATGAGTTCATTTTACCAAAAGCTGAGGTAAACATTCATCTAGTCAAAGTTTAACTTGCAAACGTTGAATTGCAAACGTTCATCTAGTCAAAGTTTAACTTTTCTGTAGAAATATTTTTAAAAATCAATGTCAGAATTCTCTGTCCCCTGACTGTTTAGGGACATGGCGCCCGAATGACCACTGAGCTCTTCCAGGTTCACAGGTTTAAGTACCATCCCTACACCAAAGCCTCCCCAGAGCTGCTGCACCACAGCGAAGCGCCCCCTGCTGGTTTCTTCGCTGACGTCTCACTTTTTATAATCGAGTCATCATGGGTGTGAATATTGGTGATGGAGTGAGACCTTGGTAGAGGCAGACAGGTGAGAGTCAAAGCTGGGGAGGTACTAAGGGCTGTACTTTTTCCCTGTTTCTTTGTGACATCTTCCTTCACCACCAGACTACTAATGGTTTTTTCTTGGACCTCTCCTCTACCTAGTCTCACTCCTCCAGGCTCACAATTCTAATTGAATACCGTCTACTCACTCCTGCCTCCTCTGAACAGCAGACTTCTTTATGCAGCTGCCCAGTGGAAAGTGCCACAAGGATACTGAATGCAAACCCTCCAAGGCCAACCGCCTTCTCTCATGACCTGAACCACCACCCCTCCCTCCTCCCCTCCCCCTCCTCCTAGCAAGGGGCAACCTCATCCCTCCTGCTGCTCATGTCCACACTTGGAGTCACCCTTGGCGGCTTGGGCAGCAAATCTTGTAGCTTTGAGCTTCAAATTATCCACAGAAGCTCATTACTTATCACCTCTTCCTTCCACTGCTATTATATCTCCTCTTTCCTGGGTTCTGACAAATCTTCCTACCGGACTGTTGCCCTGTTCTCAACACACAAGTCAGAGCAATCCATTTATTCATGTTGGGCCTCAAAGTCAAACACCTTTCAGTGGCCTGTAAGACCCACATAGCCTGGGTCCTGTTCCCTCTCTGACCCCATCTCACACTCAGCTTCACTTGTCACCATAGCTTCTTGCTCTTCCTGCCTCAGGGCCTTTGCACTTGCTACTTCCTCTGCCTACAACACTATTCACCAGGATATACATATGATTCCTCCCTCAGCTTCAGGTTCTCACTCAAGTATCATTCTTCAGGGAGGCTTTTCCTGGCCACTCCCACTCACCCATCTACTGGATACCTTTTTTCTCTCTTTACTTTAACACATATCACTTCCCAACATAAGCTATATTTTGCTCACATATTTTTATTGTCTGTCCTCACCAACTAGAACATCAGTTCTATAAGAACAGGAATTTTTTTTCTTTTTTTTTTCTTGTTCACTATTACGTTTCTACCCCTTAGAACTGTGCCTGGCACATAGTTGGTCATCAGTAAATATTTGTTGAATGAAGAGTTTGCTTTATTTTGGTCATTAAGTCTTCTAGAAATGTAGGGTAGTGTTTATTAACATAGATTTTAAAATGAGATTACCAAAGACTTTATTAAAAAACTGCTCTAACTCCATTTAGCTCTGTGGCCTTGGACAAGACATTGAATTTCTCTAAACGTAGCTCTATTATCTTTAAAATTGGTATGAAATGTACAAAAATTTATATAAAGAACTGAGCACCTGGCAGATGTTAATCATTCCACACATGTGAGTTATTCTTAGCATTATCCCCATTCACTGACTCAGTGAAAGTCTCTGTCATCTGTGGCCTGTTGACCACAAAACTCTCAGCCCATCTCCCCGACTCCTGTCTTCCCCAAACCTCAGTATCTTCTACACGCTAGGGCCACAATGATCTTCCAAAGAAAATATATGATTGATAATAGTTCAAATTAGCTTATTAATAAATCAATTAAGAACTGACAACCCCTCAAAAATTCTCTCCTCTATAAAAGGAACAAGAAAGTTGGCAAGAAAAATAAAAGTTAAAATCAATTTTTCTGAAAACTAGCCAAAAGCTTGCAGTAAGCTAGGAAGTGTTCACTCAGTAAAACTGGTTGAGTCTTTGTATGGACCATGAGATTTATGGTGTCTTAACTAACCCTATTCTTACCATCCATCTGCAGCTCTGTGTTTGCCCTGAAAACTGGCAACCAAGGTAAAAGACAGAAGGTTGGGAGGCATGACAGGGAATAAAATGGGGCTGGGTGCCTTGAAAGGCTCCTGGCCAGGGAATTGTCATCAAGTGACCTCTCCTGTGGTTCTCTGTAGTCCTCTTTTACAGTCTATCTTTGTTTAGACTTAGGTTCACTCAGGGCAACAAGTCTTTTATCCAGGGATGTCTGTTGAAAAAATTAGAGATAATTGTTTAACTTGCTGACTGCCCGAAGACATGGATAACAGTTGAGGCAAGCAATTAGCTACCCAGAAAGTTTCAAGTAAAATATGGGGAAAGAAAGCTCCACAGTACTTATTCCTGGGCATCTGGAAGGCCATGTGCATGTGTTTGTACTCTGAGCTATGTGCACACACAGAAAAGACCTGAGAAGACCCCAACCTTCACCTCCTGCTGACCCTTGGGCTCCACACAGACAAGAAGTGAAACTGCTAAGGCAGAGGTGTCAAGCTGAAGGAGTGTCCTAGTGTGTACTAAAAGCCCTTTGGCAGAGACTGGGAGATTTATTGGTTATCGACAATCAAGCAAATCTGCCCATTCATTAACTGACCACTGTGCTAACTGTGCAGAGAATTCAAAGGCTAAATGTGACAAAGAAAATGACTTTGCAAAGCTAGTTCAGAAAGGTCACAAAACGAAACAATAACAGCAGCAACAACAACAAATCCTGGAGACAAGGCAGTATCTGACTTCCAGAGGTACCACAGTATATGATTTAAAATGTCCAGGTTTCAGTGAAAAAGCATAAGACATGTAGAGAAAAAAAAGAACACATGCACTGTTCACCAGAAAAAAAAGGGGAAGAAAAGTGAATGGAAATTGTCCTTGAAGAAGCCCAGACATTGGACTTACTAAACAAAGACTTTAAATCAGTTTTTTAAAGTATATTAAAGAACTGAAGGAAATCATCTCTAAAGAAATAAAGAAAAGTATGAGAATAATGTTCCACCAGATAAAGAATACCAATAAAGGACTAGGGATGTAGCTCAGTGGTAAAATACTTGCCTAGCATGCACAAGGCCCTGGACTTGATCCCCAGCACAGAAAATAATAATATTAATAAAGATATAAAAAAATGGAGAAAAAGAGAACCAAATAGAAATTATAGAGTCAAAAAGTACAATAACTGAAATGAAATTTTTACTAGATGGGCTCTGCAGATTTGAGAGGAGAGGAAAAAGAGAATCAATGAACTTGAAGATACATCAATTAAGATTATCCAGTCAGAGGAACAGAAAGAAAACAATAGGAAGGAAAATGAACTAGTCCTCAGAGAACTATGAGGCACACTCACGAATATCAATGTATATGTAATTGGCATCTCAAATTGAACAGAGACAGAAAAAGAAGTTAACCCTTCTCTTGTTTGATGAAAATCATTAATCTCTACATTCAAGAATGAACAGATCTACACCTGGACATATTGTAATCAAACTGTTGAAAGACAAAGACAGAATCCTAAAAGCATATGAGAGAAGTATCACCTTGTCTGGGTTAAAGGATATTCAGATAGCTAGAGTATCTTTGTGGCTGTTTCTGGAAGAGATGACCATTTGAATCAGTGGACTGAATAAAGATTGTCCATCACCAACATGGGTGAGCATCACTCAATCTATTAAGGGTCCAATTAGAACAAAAAGGTGGAAAAAGGCAATTAACTCCCTCTCCTGGTACTAGGACACCCATCTTCTCCTGCTCTTGGACATCAGAACATTAGGTTCTTAGGTCTTCAGACCCCAGAAATTGCACCAATGTATTCTCCTCCACCCTCCTGCCAGTCTTGTAGCCTTTGCCCTGGCATTTGGCTGATAGCTACACATACAGCTCCCTTGGTTTTCTAGCATTTAGGCTCAGACTGAATTACATTCTCTAGCTTACAGATAGCCTACTGTGGGCCTTCTTAGCCTTCATAATCATGTAAACCAATATATATATGAACTTGAAGATATATATATATATATGTATATAACAAAATACCTTAAGATAAATGGAAATGAAAGTACAACATCAAAACTTAAGGATGCAGATAGAGCAGAACTTTTAAGAATATTTATAGTTTAAATGCTTATTTTTTAAAAAGAAAGATCTCAGATCTTTTTATCTTAAGGTAGAAAAAAAGAGCAAACTAAACCCAAAATCAAGCAGAAGGAAGGAACTAATAAAGATTAGATAGAAAATAAATGTGATAAATAGGAAATCAATAGAGAAAAATTAGTAAAGCCAATACAAATAAAACCAAAAAAATTCATTGGACTGATCAAGAATAAAGAGAGAAGATTCAATTACTAAAATCAGGTGTAAAAGGAGGACATTAGCACTGACCTTATAGAAATAAAAAGAATTTAAGGAAACACAATAAACAATTATATGCCAACAAATTAGATAAACTAGAGGAAATGGACAAATTTGTAGAAACACAGACTATTGAAACTGATTCAAGAAGAAAGAGAAAAGCTGAGGAAACCTATAATAAATAGAAACATAACTTTAAAAACTTCCCACAAAATAAAAGGCCATGACTAGATGGTTTAATTGATGAAGTCTATGGAACATTTAATGAATTCATGCCAATCCTTCAGTTACTCTTCCAAAAAACAACAGGCAGGAACTTTTTCCATCGCATCCTCTCTCAGAGGTTGCCTGACAAAATACTCTGAGGCTAGAGTTTAAATTCCTCACCAGGATATGAAAAGCCTTTCATTAAGGCCTTTGCACACTCACCTCACCCTCAGGCAGAGCTCTGAACCTATGATATCAGTTCTAATCTTTATCCTTTCTTCCAGTCTTAATTTAGCCTCTCCTCACCCCTTCCCAGCCCCTCCTCAGGAACTTCCCTGGATCTCTCCTGAGTTTGCCCTTCCTAAAGGCATCTGCACCTTGTGCCCCCATACCTGTAATGCTTCCAAACTGAAAGGGAGGTTGTTTCCTCTCTTTCCAGTCCTGGATGACAGGAACTGTGACACCAGTGGCTCACATGGAGCCTCTTACTATCAGAGATACATCAACATTTGCTGAATAAATAAGTTCAGACTAGGAGAGGCACTCTTAAATTACCACTATTTCTAGAGCTAATTTTGATCGTTTCCCAGTCCTCATAAGTACTCTCCCTGTGTAGAGATAGTATTAGTAACGAAATGAACCTTTCTCGAAATAAAGAATAAGAAAGAACCATTCCATTTCAGGTGTGCTCACAGAGTATGGCTCTCTGTGTGCACCAGCAGTAATCTGTCCCCTTGAGTCCTCTTGCCACCTCTCAGGCACACATCATGCCACCAGTGGCCTTCCCTAAGACCACATGTTGGTGTAAGAGAAGCCAGGGGCAGTGGATAAGACCCTGTATGCAAGGAGCTCCAATTCCAGTGAGGAGAAACGGAGACAGGGAGGAGGGGGCAGACAATGTTACTTTCAGGAAACCTCTGATCAGATCAAGAAAATGAGGCCATCATTCAGTGCTCCAGGATTCATTGCTTGCACAAGGTGGCCAAGAAGCTCAGGAAAGAGGTGTTGAAAAGGAGAGAAAAGTGCACCCTGCAGGAGGAGCTAGAAAAGGCTTGTGGGTGAGAGCAAACAAAATGTGTTGGAGAATAATAAGGAGGGGAGTAGCCAGGGGAGATGTGGCCCAATTGGAACATTGTGCCAATGAATTTAATGTCTTCCCTGTAGTCAGCTGGGAGCCATTACGTATTTTTGATCTCAGGAGAAAGGGATGCACATTCCTGGTGGAATTTTATATGAAGACAACCAGGCAGGCTTATGTAGATAGGTTAGAGAGTGGAGGGAAGGAGCCCAGTGGTCCAGATACCTGGCATCTTAACCCAGTGGCAAGAGAAGGTAACTTGCTAAGTAACTTGCTTGTGTCTTACTCATTGCTGATGCAAATAGCACAGCAAGGGAGACATGAAATCTTAAAGCTCAAAGTCTAGCATCTCATGCACATTGCATCAGGGAGTGGGGTCCCCAAAGCCTCTGGCAGCCCCATCCCATGGCTTTGCTGGTTCCAGACCACATGGTTGTTCTAGTGGGCGGTTTTGCCTGTGGCCTTCAGGTCTCCCCTGAAGGCTTTGCACCTTGATAGAAGTTTTACCTCTCTGCCCCTCTCTCCCACTCTGCTGTTCTACCCCCACAGCTGCACTAGCTGGAGTTTCTGCAGGGCCTCTGACTGCTACAAATTTCTGCCTGGCTTATGAGGGTTTCTTTCTTTTCTTTTCTTTTCTTTTCTTTTTTTTTTGAGATGGGGTTTCACTGAATAACTCAAGTTGGCCTTGAACTTCGGGATGCATGTGCTACCATGCCTGGCCCATGAGGGTTTCCTTTGGAATCTGTGGACGCCACCATGATACCATAACTTTCATTCTGTGCACCTGCAAAATCAGTGCCACATGGACACCAAGGTCTGCCACAGGAATGATCTGCACCTGGGTCCTCTTGAACCACAGCTGCAGCCAAAACACACTTTGCTGGAAAGCAAGGAGATGAAGCTGGGTTTGGCCTGGAGCAGGAAGCCCATGGAGAGTGCCCTGTGCCTTTCCCTTGAAACAATTCCATCCTTCCAGGCCTCTGATTCTGTGATGAGAAGGGAAACCTCAGAGATTTCTGAGATGCCCTCTAGACCTCTTTCTTGTTCATTGTCCTAATGCACAGCATCAAACTTCTTTTAATCTTTGCTAATTCCTTTAGTAAGGGGTTTTGAGGCCACAGCCTTACATGTTTTTTCTTCACTCTTTTCCTGGACAGAATAGGAAGTTTTCAAATCTTTCCACACTGCTTCCTTTTTAATTATATCATTGCTCCAAGATCCTAGTGCAGTAAAAAGTAACCAAGAAGAAACCTGAATGGCTTGTTGATTAAATATTTCTTCCAACATATAACTTAGCTTATCACTTTTAAATTTGACCTTTGACAAATCTCTAAGATATGGATCCACTTCAGCCCTGTTCTTTGCAAAGGTGTGACAGCATGGCCTTTCCTTCAGTTTCCAATAGAATATTACTTATTTGCATCAGCATTCTAGCCGCTACCAGTTATGTAGTCCCTTAGCTATTCTAGATCTTCCCTAGTTTTTGTTTGTTTGTGTCGTTTCCTACTGATCTCTCACTGACATAGGAGATTAGGGCATGGCAAAGCTGGCTGGGGAAGTAGGCATGACCTGTTGATTACAAGATCCTGGAACACATACAGAACAGTTACCAAAGCCATCCATGTGGACTTCTCTTGAGAACTTGAGCAGGTTTTCAATAGGATGGCGTAGACCTGACATCAGCCTGAGGCTTAAGATCCAGCACTGCCTCTCTGGATCTGTATGTAGAAGTTCTTGTGGGTTTCCTCGAGATCTGGACAGGATAAATGGACACAGATGCCAAGAGCTTGCTATCATGACTTTCCTCAGGATACCCTGACCCGGGTATCTTATATCTTGCTTTTTCCTCTTTTACTTGGCCCAAGCTCACTCTGCAGAACCAGTTTCTCTCCCACTCTTCATTTTTACTTTTTCAAATAAACTTTGCCATTGCTTTTTGCCTATTTTGTTCAATTCTTTGTTCAAGATGAGAACCTGAAATCTGACTCCAGAAAGAGAGGTGAGCAACCTAGAACCCGGTAACATTTATTTGGTGAGCTACTTGTAGAAGGTGCTATCTGATAACATCTCCAGAATCTCCTGTAATGAATGCTCCATTTATAGCATTCTAGGCATTGTCTGCCTGCTCCCCCAAACTCTTGCAGCTCTGCTCGCCACCCAGTTCCAAAGCCAGTTCCAAATCTTCAAGTATTCATTATTCACAACAACCCCACTTTCTCTCAATACCAACTTTCGGTTAGTCCATTTTCTGTTGCTCATTACACAATACCGCAGACTTGGTAAGTTATAAAGGTAAGAGATTTATCTTGGCTCATGGTTCTGGTCCAACGTCAAAGGGCCACATCTGGTAATGACTTTCTTGCTGGTGGAGTCCCACCATGACTCGGCTTCACATGGCAAAAGGTAGGGAGACAATGCATGTGTACTGGTCTTTCATTTAAGAAGGGTTAGATGAAGTTATCAGGATAAAGACCCCACAATTTAATCCTAATCACCTTCTGAAGGCCTTACCCCTGAATGCCACAGTTGGATTGTTTCTACCCTTTTCATACAGAAAGGGAATTAAATTTCAATATATAAACCCTTGAAGGCCACACTTGAACCATATCCAAACCATAGTACCACGTTTGTACAGCACAGAGGTGGCAGGAAATCTAGGACAGAAGCCAGAAGTCTGACTCCAGTGACCTCTCCCTCCCACTAGGCAAATCTGCATGGGGACCACCTGGACATGCTTTTAAATGACTACTAATAAAGGTCGTTATGTGTCCTGTCCTGCATCAGTCATTTATAAATACTGAAGGAGTGGAACTGGTCATCTACTCTTTTTACACACCCTAAGGCTGCCCAACACAGTCTTTAGCCACACTGGATATTTCGTATGTGCTCAGTGAATTGAAAAGTCCTTTGGCCACTGGAAAAGTCACTGGAGCAAGGTTGTCTGAGTTCATTCACCCTCATGAGTCATCCTTTCTACCTGGCGACAGCATGATATCTGTGTTACCTTCATTCCTCTTTCACAGGTTCCAGGTGGTTCCTTCATGGGCCCCTTTAAAGCCAAAGTGGCAGGGACCAGCCTGAATGCTTTGTTAAATGGGACCATTTTAAAAAGTGTCTCAACTATGAACTGACAAATTTCTGCTTGTGTTCAGTAACTCTTACTATCTCAAATCTCTTGTCTAAACATATTACTGTAATTTCATAGGGACAGGAAAAGTTCCTGAAAGCCCCCTCTCTGCCAACTAAGAAGTTAGAATCAACTGTGCTTCCTAAACTTAAGGTGGCATTCTGACCCTACTTGGGAGCAAATAGAATCAAAATAGTATTTCATAAGAAACAATTCTATTGGGCCAGTGATTTAGCTCAGTGGCACCACGCCTGCCTCGCA
This sequence comes from Heterocephalus glaber, assembly GCF_000247695.1. The sequence goes on along the minus strand of NW_004624776.1, from coordinate 8,210,351 downwards.
AGCCCAAGGTCCTGAGTTTGATCCCCCGTACAAAAAAAGAAGAAACAATTCTATTGTATCAGAAAATTTAAGAGCTTTTAACTTTGTCTTTTCTCTCTCTTGTAACTAATAGCATAGTTTGAGCATGAAAAAAAATAAGAAGGAAAAATAGCTTTTGTCTGCTAATTTTTTTTCCTTTTACTCACTATTGTGAAATGTAATTCTTAAGTAAGTGTTGTTTAATGCTCTGTTGTTAACCTCCCTTAAGGCTCCATTGTGTATGACAAATGTGTGGATTGTTACTTCTTGGTTCTCATTGAGATGATATAACATTAATATATTAAATTTTGTATTTTAATCAAGTTTTTCTACAGGATGTCTTTAATTTTTTTCAGTGTCATTATTGACAATTATGAATTTCTCATTTTCCAACCAGACACTGCCCTTGCCCTTTAAGATGTTACAGAGGCTGGGCACAGTCCTGGTTCTCAGAGGCAGGCTCCACTGGACCTTACCAAGTGGGGGGAGTGGGGACCTCGTGACTCTGGGGACTAGGGAGCAGCCAGGCAGCCAGGGGTCGTGCTTGGGAATCAGATACCTCTTTCCAGAGCAAAGCTCTGAGGACCATCAAGGATTGCAAATTCATTCCCTGCCTCAGCAATGTGTCATGGAAAGTTCCAACTATGTAACAGCCTGTCCTTTTATCTTCAAAGCTTGAAAGCTCTTGGAAGAAAGAAGGAAATAGCTTATTTGGGTTGAAAAAGATAATTAGGTTTTGGAATGGTTAAACATGAGGTTACCAAAAATTTAAAACCAAACAACTTTTAGCCTAATAAGAAACCCACATGTTTATAAATCTGTTCTTAACTCATTAATGCCACCTAAAACCAGGCACCCTGTGTTGGAAGCTGCAACACTAAGGTACAAAATGGGTGGGTAGAGGAAGTGAGAATTTGCAAGCAGTAGAGACAGGGTCCTATTGCCTTGTTAGGATTGCAGGTAAAACAGACTTAAGGAAACAGTATGGAATAGGACTATAAACTATGAGATAATAATAAGATGCTCCAAAATTATCTTACATGTATTCACACAAATGTGCACGCACAGCCCCCAAATCTATCAGTGTTTACAGAGGTTACATCTACTAAGCCAACAAGCACGGCTTGTTCATGGACTAGGTATGACACAGTGATTTTAAATCTTCTTTTAGAGTTGGGGGTATAGCTCAGTGGTAGAGCACTTGCCTAGTACACGAAAGCTCTGGGTTCAATCCAGCAGCAGGAGAAAAAGAAAATAAAGTATTTTATTAATGACATAAATTTGTTTAATGACAAACTGTATGACTCTTTAGTCAAGGTTTCCAACCTTTGTGAGTCTGTCTCTTAATCTATAAAGTAGGTTAAATAGTTCCTTTTATGGAGGGTTATTAGTGGGGATTAGCAACGTCAGCAAAGCATCAGGTCCAAGACCTGAGACACAGCAGCACCCCATACCTAGCATTAACTGCTGTGACTTCAGGTTTTTTTTAATAATTAGGATATGAAATTAAGGAATTTGAAGAGAATGTCACTGGTCCTTTTAAAAGGAATGTCCCAGTACTAAAGTAGATTTTCTTTAAAATATTACCTACAATGTTTTTTGTACTGGGGACTGAACCCAGAACCTTCCCACTGAGGGACATCTCCAGATCTTCCCCTTTTTATTTTGAGACAGGGTCTCACTAAGTCACTGAGTTGCCTAGGCTGCACTTGAACTTGGGATCCTCCTGCCTTAACCTCCCAGAGTACTGGGATTACAACCCATCCACAATCATTCCCACTTTTAGATGTTTCTTTAAAGACTATGGTTATATGTGCATGTGTGTAATAAACTTGTATATATAGTTATTTTTTAAATTCAAGCTGAGCTCAGTGGTACATGCTATCGTCCCAGGCACTCTGCAAGCTGAGGCAGGAAGATCACTTGGACCCAGAAGTTCAAGACCAACCTGGCCAACATAGCAAGAGCCTGTCTCAAAAAGAAAAAAAAAAGTATTCAAATTCCATGTTTCAAGGAAAGCATACCTTTCAATAAAACAGTTCATAACAAAACCCAGTGTGATGTTATTTCGAGACAACTATTAATATAATATGCCATCTACTTCCCAAAAATGACACATAAAAAGTAAAAATTTATAGAAAAATCCCTTTTTAATGTTTAAAAAAAGACCAACTTACAAAGCAATAAAGACGAGGAAAGAGTTGTTCCAAAAGCCTAAGCCAATACTAGCCTTTATGACTGAACACAAAATTTAGCTTAAAGCTAAAGTGAAATAAGAAACACACAAGTTATATAATTTCCATTATTTTATAAAGGAATTCTACAAATTTATACTCAAGTGTGAAACTAATCATGTGTAAACTTCATAAAATGGAGATTTGATATGATTATTGCTTGCATGGCTCCACTTTCAAAGTCAATGATGTGACAGGTTTGGTGGGATTTCTCCGAAAGCACAGATACATGCTTTTCCATCCCAAGTTGACATATTAAAGGTCTACACGGAAGGCTGACCCAGTGTGTAGGAAGAATGTAAAGTGAATACAAAGGTCTTGGTGGTGTTTGTTGAGGGACAAGCAATATCCATAAGCATTTAATGGCTTCCAGTCAGGGCTCTCACTTTGGTGTCTGGCCTTGGCAGCTTCCTTGCCGCCCTTCCCTTTCAACTTCTACTATCATATTTCTTGATAATTTCCAATGCAGCTTTCTAAATGATGGGTGTTAGTAGTTAGCATTTCCGTCACTGGAATAAAATAAATACCTGACATCTGCAGCATAAAGGAGGAGAGGTTTACTTGGCTCATGATTTCAGAGGTTTTAGTTCATGGTCAGTGGCTCCAAGGCAGAAACCTCATGGCAGAAAGAAACAGTGGAGCAAAGCTGCTCACTTCATAGCATCTAAGTAGCACAGACCAGGGGAAGAGACTGACAGGAAGGATCCATGGACCAGACACAGTCCCAAGATCATGTGCCCATGGCCCACTTTCTCCATTGAGCTCCACCTCCTAATACCCATCCAGCTGTGAACTTATCAGTGGTTTCCCCACAGATGAGGTTGGTGCCCTCAAAATCTAATCATCTCTCCAGGAATCTCTTAGACAGAAGACCTGACAAACAAGGTTAAGCAGCACAGCAGGTCACACCAGAAGTTTTTTCCTTTATTATGTTGGACTAATATGTCCCAAGGGGAAAGAAATTGCCGCTGTTATTGGCGCACGGTCTGGACTCCAGGTTCAGTAGTAAAGTCTCCTTACAGAGCACAGAGCATCTCCCATAATCCTTTAAACCTGTGCTCCTCAGATTGACATGCAGATCTCATCCACTTTTGGCTGATGGATTAGAGATGAACAACACCCATCTCCTTCCTCCATTGGCCAGAAGAAATTGCAAAGCTTCACATCCCGCAGTTTTCATTAAGAAAGTGGTAGTCATATTTCATTTTGCAAAAATGAACTCATATTAGAAATCTGAATATTCTTTTTCAAGGCACAGCTCCCTCAGACTCCAATGTGGGGGAGGCTGTCACCCTTACCTCCAAGAACCATGTAGGAGGAAAGCAAAGGTGGCTGCCGCTTGAGCTTTTTCACTTTCCCCATTCATGTATCTATTTATTCACCATGGGCTGGAGTAAAAGTAGAATAACAAGGGGTGAATCACCTGCCTGCAGGTGTTCTGGGTCATAAATTGAAAGGAAGATTTCAGGCTTTGCTGGCCACAACATAGGAAGCAAAACTGAATTTCCTGTGAAAATTAAAGAGCCAATTATATATTCTTGGCTGGATGAAAGATCAAATATCTCATTGCCACCCAGGGTGGATTAGAAGAGAGCCTCTCAGAGAGTTCCCTGGATGTGTCCAAATGCTGAAGTACATGGTTGGAACCCAGGGCTTCACACTATAGAGAAAAGAACAGGCCTAGACAAATTTTAACAGGAAAAACCTTTGTGCTTTGTGGTTGTTGTCTGTTAGTTTTGTTTTTGAGATGGGGTCTTGCTATGCTAGCCCATCCTAGGCTTGAACTACTGGGTTTAAATGATCCTCCTGACTCAGCCTCCTGAGTAGCTGAGACTACAAGTATGTGTCACCACACCTAGTTTTTTTTTTTTGGTTTTTTTTGTTTTGTTGTCACCACACATAGTTTTAAAACATAGGGTTTTGAATGGCCACATCCTGCGACATGCTAAAATGAGTTGGTCATCAATACATCTCCGGGAAAGTTCCTCTGTTACTAGAATTTACCACAGTCCATCTGGGTGTTGAAGGAATTTGCCAAAGCCAATCACATTTGGTCAGGTGGACTCTGCACGTGACTTCTGAGCTGACTATGACTGGACTACAGGTCCAGCTGCTTCCTAAGAATGTCAATGGCACAAGAATTAGAAGACCACGTCATAAAGTTATTTACTACAACAGTGGATTCAAATCAGAAGATGACATTTTTTCTTACAATGTTATCAATCAGAAGTTCAAATAATGCAGAACTTAAAAGAAAATCAGTTCTCCTAGGTGAAAGCAGTCTATCAGCTCTCCACTCAGGTTCTGCTTCTTTCTCATAACTGCTGACCTCTCCCTGGTACTGATAAGGTAGACAGTCACATTCCTGTACATGAAGTTTTGTAACCCCTGAGGATGTTCTGTAAAGAAAGTTTATGACACTGTGTTCCCATATGATTCATAAGACACTGTCTTCTTACAAGGCTAAATTAAATTACTAAACTGCCTGCCCTTGTCCTGTTCCGGTAAACGTACTTACTGTGTCACTAGAAAGACCAACCCCCTTCAACTAAGTGTAAAAGGCTGAAACGTTCCTTTGTTCAGTCACTCAGTCTTTTGGACAGGAGTCCAACTGAGTCAAGGTACACCAATAAATCCCCCGGATTCTCATTTGGTCTCCCTTGTCCTTTTGGAATTCTGCAACATCGAGGAAAGGACTACAACATTATTTTTTGTTGTCCATTTGATGTTGAAATTTGCCCTCTTGGGAGCCCAGTTGTACTTTTTGTGCCTTGGGGCAGCTCTTTTATAAGTTTTCAGTAGGTGTGTTGGACACCCTTATATAGGTCGTTCTGGAGGGAGCTTCTGTTTAGGGACTCGAGAGCCAGTGTTTGATTAATAATTGGCAAAGTTTGCAATATTACAAAAGTTTTTTAAGTGAATCTGAGCATAGCAATACTTCATTTTAAAGTAATTATGCCTTGGAGTACCTGCTTTTCATGTAATATATCAAATTAAGAAGCTTGAGCTTTCAGTTTGTGGAGAAGAAAGCTGGCACTGGTGACAAGAGCATTAATGTTCCCCAAAATCAGCACTGGAGAAGCTGCACATGTGTAAGTGAAGTTGGCCCAGAACTGAAGAAGAAGCAAGCCCTGGTGAGAAAATGCTAGCAAGAATGGGGTTGAACACTGAGACTCTACTTCACCCCGGAAAGAATGGCTGCTATCAAGAAATCAACCAATAACAAACGCTGGCAGGGCCGTGGGGAAAGAGGAACCCTGCTCCACTGCTGGTGGGAGTGTAGACTGGTGCAACCACTGTGGAAATCAGTATGCAGATACCTCAAAGAACTAGGGCTAGAAGTCCCATTTGACTCCGCTATTCCACTGCTGGGCATCTTCCCCAAAGAATTAAAAGAATCATACCACAGTGATATATGTGCACCCATGTTCATAGCAGCACAGTTTGTAACAGCTAAAACTTGGAAACAGCCCAAGTGCCCATCAACTGGAAACTGGATAAAGAAGATGTGGTTTTTTTAATAAAATGGAGTACTACTCAGCCATAAAGAATGAGCAACTAGAGACATTTATAGCCAAATGGATACATATTGAGGTCATACTCTTAAGTGAAATAAATAGGGCACACATGTGTAAATAACAAATAGTTTCTCTAGTGTGAGAAATTGAAAGTATAAATAAGGATGAAAATGATTAAAATGAATAACTGATAATTTGAAATAGGAAAAGGTCCAAAGGGGTAGGGGTGGCGGGAGGGGAAGGGGAAAGGGAAGAAGGGAAAGGAAAAATTATGAGAAAGAAAAAAAATGGAATCAAACTCTGTGTAAATAGGGAAGGGTGGTGGGGGTGAAGGGTGCACAGGTAATGGGAGAAAAAATAAGAACTAAGATACATCATGTTCAGGTACAAACACCCAATGATAAATGTAAATGTATTGTGTACCTAAAATGTACCAATTAATACATATATATATATATATATATATTTTTTTTTTTTTTTAAAGAATGAGGTTGTGGGACTGGCAGGTGTAGGGAAAGTAGGGGTGGCATCATGAGTGGCGGTGCTGGGACACCAGGCTGGAAGAGGCCATGGGAGTCCCCAGCTTGGCCTGTGCTGTCTTCCCACACTGCTTAGCAAGAATGTTGCTAAATAAATTAAGGTCTTCCTTGCAAGTGGCACAGGCATCCTTGGCAGGGTGTGGAGGCCACCTGTGGCTAGGGAGGGGGGGTGGTCCTCAATCCTGCTACAGAACTCAGTGACAACCCCTGGGTCTCAGAAATGCCAGTCCCTAACCCTGCTGGACTGAGCTGCTGATAAAAATGGTGGTGGGGTGCTCGCTTCGGCAGCATATATACTAAAAATATGGTGGTGGGGGGATCAACCCCCCAGGACTGGAGCCTTGCAGCTTGGGGACCTGCATTCTTCCAACACTGCCATCCACTGAGGGTGACCAGAGACAGCTCTGAGCAGAGCCATTAATGACGGGAACACTTCAAATAGCCATGACAACGTTCCTGGGACTCTTCTATCTGGGACTCGTTCTTACCCTTCTCCTCAAAATCACCAGTAGGGACACTCACTAGCGACACCCATTAGAGACTGACTATTGGGCTCTTGCTGACACACACTGCCGGACAGGAGAGCTGACCTGTCCAGGAAAATACGCCCCTCTGGGGAGCACCACCACTATAAAAGACACAGCAGACCAAACTGCCTACACCCTCTGCTCTTGTCTGAATGTTTGTGTTTCCCCAAAATTTGTATGTGAAATCCTAATGCCCAAAGTGATGGCATTAGAAGGAGGGGCATTAGGGGTGATTTGGTCATAAAGGTAGAGACTCTCATGAATGGGATTAATGTCATCACACAATAAGCCTGAGGAGGTCCCCTCATCCTCCCACTATGTGAGGACACAGTGAGAAGTCGGTACCTATGTGCAGGAAGTAAGCCCTCACCAGACACCAACTCTTCCTTGATCTTGGACTTCCCAGCTTCCAGAACTGTGAGAAATATATTTCTGGTGTTTATAAACCACCTAGTCTAAGGTATTTTGTTATACTAGCCCAAGTAGATGAAGACATCTCCAGAAAGAGAATTATTGGAATAGATAGAAGGACCAAGAATTAAATTGACATAATAAGTGAGTTCAAAAAGACAAGGCAGAATAAAAGTACTATGAAACAGGAATAAAAAGTTAGCAAATGGGAAGCAAGTGCAGCTTTCAGTGCCTAACACTGAAAGGGGGGTGGAAATCCCAAGGACTTCTCAGTATAGTGGTTATAAATTGACCCCCTTTTCTTACCTTCCCCATGGGGCTGAATGGGACATGAGGACAATGATAAATCTCCCCTTCCTTGTTGCTTTAAGGACGACCTTTGCAAACCTCAACACCCTAACCCTAGCCCACTCTTTGCTACATCTCACCAGTGTGGGGCCTCACTGAGGGGAAGGACAGGAGCCCTTTGTACACTGCACCATTTATTTCTAAAGCACAGATCTGATGGTATTCTTCCCCAGCTGAGAAACCTCTGTCATTGACAGAAGGATGGAGTTCAGAATGACAGGGAAGGATCTTCATATACTGGCCCTAACTACCTTCCCAACTTCATCCCCTCACCACTCTTGACTAAATGTCTTAAAATCTAGCAATACAAAAATTCAAATTCCAGGAGAGTCAATAGCACTGATTCTATAGGTTTGTGGCAGCTGCTCAGAAGCCTCTGCAGAGAACTGGAGACTGATGGCTGATGGCTCATCCACCCCAGGTTTAGCAGATGGGGGATGGTTTCAAGTACTGTAAATTAATGAGCCGCTCCTAGACATTCCTCAGACTTGCCATGGTTCTTCGTAACTTGATGCCTTTGAAAATGCTGTTGCAACTGACTGGAAGGTTGTTTCCCATTCTGTCCTCCAATTAAACTCCTACTCACCTTCTCACCTTCCAAGGCTCAACATAATGTCTTTCTCAGAAGCATCTCTTTTGCCTTTTCCAACCCTAGTCCTTTGCCAAGCAAATGAGTGGCTTCTGTTCTCTGTGGCCATAGCTCCGACTCCAGGCACATGCATATCCCATGGCGCTGGTGGCACATGTTTATGGACCCATCTCTCCAACCATGAGCTCCCAGAGCACAGGGACCAGGTTTCACACTTTTGCCACCCCCGGTGGAATGTGCAGTGCAGGCACCATTTAATAAATGCTTAATTGATAAAATATGAATGTCTAACCAGCTCATTAAGCACCCTCGGTAATTACACCCTGCTGAAGACTTGTCCGGGACGGTTTGTTGGATTTCCTAGCTGGAGGGAGCAAGGTACTGTTTGTTGAGTCTGGCCTATGCTCAGGGAAGGTCACCATGAATTCCCTGCCGACCCTTATCGCCCCTCCCCAGAGCACCTGCCTGTCCTGTAGCCTAAGGCTGTCACAGAAGTCCCCTGAAAGTCCCTCTAATGCCCTTCTCAGCACACAGCCAGGTTTGCCTGCCTAGCAATGTCAGCTAATTTTCTCCTGGGAGAAGAGGCTGGGGAGCCAGCTAGGCTCTGCAGTGGAGACTTCCTGTTCTCCCTCAGGCAAGGCTTGGGCTGTTGGACCTGCCAGACTGCATGACTTTGAGTAAAAAGCTGCACTCGGGGCATCCTCCAGAGTCTTGCTTGCTCAGCTCTCCTAGCACTTTTCTCTTGGCACATAGCCCCTGGGCTTCTGCTCCAGGTGCTCCCCTACCTGCAGTTCTTCACATGTGTGATCAAACACACATGCATACACACCTGCAGTCGACTGGTGAACAACTGCTCAATTAAAAAACTGTTCTTGGCTGGGCATAGTAGGACACATCTGTAACCCCAGCACTCCAGGAGGCTGAGGCAGGAGGATGGCAAGTTCAAGCTCAGCCTGGGCAACATAGTGACTTAGAGAGACCCTGCCTCAAAATAAAAAATTAAACAAGTGCTGGAGATACAGCCTAGTGTGAAGGCCTTGTGTTTAATCCCAGTGCCGCAAAAAACAAACAAAAGAAGCAAAACAAAGATACAAAACTTGGCTCACATATTGCCTTTCTCAGGAAGCCTCCTTTGCCCTCCTCCCTTCCCTCACCACTTCCAGGACCCAGGAAGCACTCCCCTCTTCTGAGCATCCCTTCTACCCTAGCACCCATCAGTCCATAGTGATCCCAGAACAATCAGGACAGACAGCCAGGTTCTCCCATCATTAGAGGAAACAGTCCTGGCCAGAGCCTGAGCCAGCAGCCCAGACAGAGGCCATGGCATTGCAGGGTTAGGAAGGAGAGCTGTGTGGGGCTGCTGGGCCTGGATGTGCATAGGCCAGTTGTGAGCCAGCAGGATGGCAGCCAGAGGGGTGGGGTTCTTGGGGTTCTCTGCTTGCTATGGCTTTCCGGCCTCTCCAGGAATTTGTCTGTTCTCAAAAGTGACATGTAGCTTTGAACCACTTCTTTCTTCCCTTTTCTGTCAAAGAAAGGAAATTAACTAGGAGCACAAGAATACTGCTAAATAAATTAAGGTCCTCCTTGCAGGCAACACAAGCATCCCTGGCCAGTTGTCAGGCCACCTGTGACAGAGAGAGACAGAGAGAGAGAGAGAGAGAGAGAGAGAGAGAGAGAGCACCCTAAACCCTGTACACTGGGATCCCAGTGCTGTGACAAAGGCAGCTTGCAGCATAGAAATCTCATTCAGAAATACTTCAGAGCTAAGATCCCCAGTTGGCTGACAAAGGAGATTAAGAATTAGAGAAAAGAGTCCCTACTTTTTGAAGGCATTTCTTTCTTTACATTATTCTTTTAAGAGTCATCTGCTTTAGGAACTAACAATAAGTTCAACTTTTTCAGGCAAGTAATTACTCTTCAAAAATCACAGAGAAGCATCCAAAATTCCCTCTGCCTGCATCAAACCTGGTTTTATTTTAGTCTTCCTGTTCAGGCTGGTAGGCCAAGGCATACCAAGCATGACAACACATGGAAGCATTCCTAAAATTACAGAAACAAGCTTTTAAAATCTGGTTTACCTCTTTTTTTTTAAATTTTATTTTATTGGTACATTTTAGGTATACAATATAATGACATTCATCATTGGAAATTTGCACCTTTACATAGTCTCTCTTGGTTCTTATTTTCCCCCTTCCCCTGCCTTCCCTTCAACCCCTCTATCCCTCCCTATTTACAAAGACTTTGTTTCCTTTTTTCATTTTCTCATATTAATTCCATTCCCCTCTTTCCTTTCCTCTACCCCTCCCACTTCCTTCCCCTTTGCCTCTTTTCTTCCTATTTCACATTATCTATTATACATTTTAGTCCTTATTTACACTTTCAGTTCTCACACTAGAGAAACAATTCGGTATTTACACGTGTGTCCTATTTATTTCACTTAAGAGTTATCAACTCATTGTGCATCCATTTAGCTATAAATGTCTCTAATTTCCCATTCTTTATGGCTGAGTATTACTCCATTTTATTTAAAAAACACATTTTCTTTATCCAGTCTCCAGTTGATGGGCATTTGGGCTGTTTCCAAGTTTTAGCTGTTACAAACTGTCCTGCTATGAACATGGGCACACATATATCACTGTGGTATGATTCTTTTAATTCTTTGGGGAGATCCCCAGCAGTGGAATAGCGGGGTCAAATGGGACTTCCAGTCCTAGTTCTTTGAGGTATCTCCATACGGATTTCCACAGTGGTTGCACCAGGGTTCCTCTTTCCCCATGGTTTAACTTTTTCTTTTTTCAGTACCGAGGACTGAACTCCGGTCCTTGCGCTTGTGCAGCAGGCAGTGAAACCACTGAGCTAAATCCCTGCCACCCCTACCCCACCACCACCCATGGTTTACCTCTTAAAGATTAACTTGGCAAAATAGTAAACACACAGCACTTATGAGGTACTGGTAAGTACCCGTTAGTATTTTCTGGGTAGTGACTTATTTAATCCTCCGAAACACCCTGGAAGGGAGCTGCTGTTCAGATTTTGATTTTATAGATCACAAAGCTGAGGCAGAAAGACTGACAACCTGGCCCTGACTCACGCAGTGAGACAGCAGTGAGTCCAGGTTCGGAGCAGCCAGCCGCTGGGCTCTAGAGCCACATTGAGCCACACTATATTCCTGCCCTTAGTGTGAAGGTCATGTGATGAGGTATGCAGGATAGAAAGGATGGGATGGCTCCCCTAGCATCGGGGATTATGGAAAGGCTAAGTCGGATTTTCCGGATGACTACTTATGGGTATTCACAGGCAAGGATGATGAGGGGAAGGAATGAAGGAGAAGCTGTACATCCAGAGGGTTTCAGGTCAAAGAGGCTCTGGCCAGGGTGAGCCATGACCAAGGCCCAGTGAAGATGGGCCCAAGAAAATGGCAAAGGAGCAGAAGACAGACAAAAGGTAAGATCAATCCTAAAGTTGATCTGGACAAGTGCAGAAGCCAATGCAAGGGCAAGAGACTAATACGGAGAAGAAACAAGGTTTCTGTTACTGTAACAAATACCTGAGATAAACCAACTTAAAAAGAGAAAAGGTTTCTTGTGTCTCAGTTTCAGAGGTTCCAGTCCGTGGTCACTTGGCCTGTGGTGAGGGAGCACACCATAGCAAGAACACCTGGCAGAACAAAGCTGCTGACCTCATGGAAGAAAACAAAGACAGGAAGGAAGGGGCTGGACCCCCAGTATCCCTATCAAAGACACATCACAATGACCTAACTTCCTCCCACTAGGCCTCACTTTCTTAAAGGTTCCATCACCTTCCAATAGCACCATAGCCTAAGGACCAAGCCTTTAACACATGGGTCTTTGGGGACACTTATTCAAACCAAAGCACTCCATTTGGAGAAGTATGGGCTGGTCCTGCTGGGGCCTCCCACTATGTAGTTACTGCTGCTGCCCAAAGCCATGGGGTGAGGCTGTACATGAGGATGAGGCCAAGGTTAGAGGATATCAGGATAAAATGTCTGCAGAGGTTTGAAGTCTGGGCACCAGAGTAAAGACGGCATTGTAGAAAGATGGCCCAGGATGTATTGCTTAGGAGGATGTGATCAGGAAATAATTGGACTGGACCTCTGTGTTCCAGTTCCACTGGGCTAGGAGGCCAGGACACAGAACTTCCCCCAAAGGCCCTGAGAGGAAACCTCCCTCTGCAGCCACAGCCGGGCTTGGTCTGGGTTCACCCTCCTGCCTCACAGCATGTGCTGCATTCACAGGCAAACGCAATGCCATGTCATGTCACATCCTATAAATGTGGGGCACTGAGCAATAACAAAACTATAAAGCAAAAGCACAGAAGTCATTGCAACGTACCAATGATCTCACAATGTTTCTGTGGAGATTTCCCGAGTAAATAATTTCCTTTCCAACCACCAAGTGTCATAATCATGCAATTGGAAAGCTTTCTATGGCTGTTCCTCTCAGATTTACATTCCCATCGTGAGAGACCTCTCACTGCATTTCAATGCATTACTTAATCAAATAGTTCACTAGTTGACCCCAGTGTATCTTAAGGTTCAGATTATTTATGGGTATGGCTTCTTGTGTAGGGCCACTCTGGGGCCTAATCTGCATATGACTCTCAGAAGATCTGGGTAGTTGTTTGCATAAGAACCTCCAGGCTTCTTCAGAGGACTTAAAAGGATAACTGTGTGGCAGAATAGAGGCAGATTCACAGATGTAGGACTCAGCTACCCAAAGGGAGACCCTAGATGAACCCCAAAGTAGAACATGTTGGAGAAGCCAGTCCCACCACACCTCACATCAAGAGTGAACCAGTCAGCATCTGCTGTGCCTGAAGGCACCTCAGTTGTTAATCTACCATGATGCCAATAGCCAACAGCTTCCTCACACCCTCTTAGGTCCACCCCAAAGAAAAGGGTATGTAGCTCAATGGTAGAGCAGCTCTGGGTTTAATCCCCAGTACTGCAAACAAAATTAATAACAAAAACAAAAACCAGCACAGTGGTTTCTTTTCATCATCCTATCTTACGTCTTCTGGTGGCTTAAGGCTTTTGATGCTGTGAAATGCCTTTCCTTATCTCTAGCAATCTTCTTTGCTCTGAAGTCTACTTTATCAGATATTAATATAAAGCCACTCCTGCATTTTTGAAAATTATAGGGAATAACTATAAATAGAGAACTTTCTTTAGCCAATATGAAAAGATAGGTTCGTTAATAGTAACTTTTCTTAGTTTTTCTTTGTGCGATTATGTCTTTATTTCTCCTTCATTCTGGAAAGCTATTTCCACTGAATACAGGATTTGTGGTTGGCATTTCTTTTCTTTCAATATTTGAAAAATGTGCTTCATGGTTTCAGATGGAAAATCCACTGTCATTCAAAGTGAAGTTACCCTATAAGAAATGAGTTGTTTCTTTCTGGCACCTTTTTTTAAAAGTTTTATGTTGGCTTTTTTTTTTTGTCTAACTTTTAAAACTTTAATGATGACATGTCTTGGCATAAGTTGAACATCATTTGGTCTTATCCCATTTGGGTTTCACTCAGTCTCTTGAGTCAGATTTGTGGCTCAACTGAATGGACATCTTCCCAGCAAAAGTTGGACAACAATTCATACTGCCCCATTGCCTCCAAGGGGAAATCTAAGCCCCACTGAGCCCAGGAGCAAGGAATGGGAGGCCTGACTCACTGCTTCCTGCTGAAGAGTTGGGATAGAGGCTCGGCTCCTTGCTGGGCCCTGTTGATCCCTAGGGATAGGGAGGAGGAATCGGAGGGCCTGCCTCCCTCTGCCTCTTTGGTGGTGAGGCTGGGCTGGTCCCTGGACTCCATCAACACAACCCTGACAGGTAAATCAGAGCACCTCCTGTATCTACCAAGTACAGGATGGATGAGCAACTATAGATAGCACCCAATGGGAGAATGAGAGCAGCCCCCTGGGCCCTCCATACCAGACATGGGAGATGAGGCCTTTGCTAAGCCTTACTGAGCAGGGCAGGGAAATTGGAGCAATATTGTGGGCACCTAAGGAGCAAGAGGAAAGTAGATCAGCTCCCTGTTGAGCTCTGCTGAAATTTCAAGGGGGATGTGGTTTTTTCACTGTTGTTTAGCTGGAGGAGGACAAGTATTGCCAAAAAGATATTCTGTACTTAGGTCACCCTTAGTGTTTTAGTGATGGGAACAGGCTTGCCTTGGAGACTTTTGTTGGCAACTCCTGGTGGGCCCCTGTCTGGAGTACACAGGAGGGAGTAAGGAAACCAGGAAGGCTTCATGGTGTTGTTCCTCCAGTCCTGATGATCCTGGCAAACCTGCTGCCTTCTTTTGCTGACTTTTTGCAGAATCTTCTAATGTTTGTTAGTTGAGTCAGGTTGGGAGGGATCTTTTGGTTGCAAGAAGGAAGAGCCAGAGGAGGAATGGAACTACTTCATCTTGTTGGAGTCAAAATTCTGATTATACCTGACCCATTTGCAGAAGGTCAGAGACTCCAAGTGGCTTGAAACTCCTTTTAGTGTTAGAAGGTTCTGCCAAGCTGTTCTCTCATGCCCTAGTGGGTGGAGGAGCAACTAGGAGAAAGAGCCAGTGAGCTTGCCAAAGGCTGCCATGACCTAGAAGGAAAAATTTGTAATGCTTTCAACATAATGCCTTTCCACAAATTATTAGTAACAATCCAGGAACCTCGCACACTGAGTCACTTTCAAAGCATGAAATATAAACTTCACAGAGCACAGCTCACTTTCCCAAGTTGGGCAGATGCATTTGCTTAGTATTATTACTCAGGCGGCTACTCAAGATACTGTCAAAAAACACCCTCAGAACCCTAAGTAGGACAACAATCCTAAATCCTCAGTCCTAATATTTCCAACATTGGCTTCTGAAGAGATTGTCTTCAAAGGCTTGTGATGAAGCATATGCACAAGATGGTTGCACTCCTGCTTGCCAGGGCGTGTGAGTAATTCATACGGCTTTCCAGGAAATGCAGTGTGCAGAAACCAAATCAATAAGGTGCCCATTGAAAAGGAAGACTTTGATATACTACAAGGAATGGTGACTTTTGCTCCCCACTTCTGACATCTCTTTTAACATAAAGCTTCTAAACATCTGTTTCTGAGGCGGAGCAGGAAATCTGGCAGCAGCCATAGCTCTTTGGTGGTATCACGGCAACTACAGGCTGTCTGCATTTTTAATCCTACCAGAAAATCTTTTTCCTTTTAAAGGAGTTCAAAGCGGAGCCTTTAATGGCCATTTATATTTAGGGTGAATTTGTGAGGCCACTTTTACAAATTGTGTCACGAGATGAGTCATGGTCGAGGACACGATCCTGCATTGGCCCATGACGAATGGGCCGCGGTCGGGACAAGCCGGAGGCGCAAGGCCCACAGACTCTACGTCAGTCTCGCCCGAAAGCCACGTTGTGAATGTATGTGTCCGGTGCCCCTCTTCTGGCCACCACTTTGAAGCAAGAATCGCTGTTCTGGCCCTTTGATTGAACAGCGTCTGGAACTGTGTTCCTAAGCTCTGTGACAGACTTACAGCGCGTGGTGGCTGTGGTTTAGAAGGGGTGGGGATGTGCGTGCTGTGAGTTCCTGTGCAGGAGAGGGGAGGTCAAGGCAGACGGATTTTTCTTGATGAAATCTATGCAGTGCCATATGGTGGAGCAACCTGAGAACACCAGGTGTGCCTGCAACACAAGCCTGTGCTGTTGCCATGGAGACCAGCGCTCTTCATAGCGCAGGGCCTCTGTTTCCCTGCTCGGAGGAGTGAGCTTGTCTAATAGGAGCAGGTGCTTTGACATACAGAGGAATTAAGCCTTGAAGGCAAGCCTTCAGCAATTTCCTGTTTCTTTTCACTTGAGTCTTCCTAGAGAGTTTTTGCCCTCTCTATTCTGACTCTCATTTGAGCTAATACCTTGGAGGAAAAATAATGATAGTGACATTTATTAAGATAGTACTTTGTGTTATATATATCATATCTACTCTCTGGAGTATTTTATCCACATTTATGAGAAACACAAGGCTTCAGGAAAATGAGATTTTTTCCTCAAGACATAAATCTCCTTCCCAGCCTCAATCTGAACCCAAGCCCATCTGACTTCAGCTTGTGCCCTTACCTGCCTGCTAAAGGGGCATAAATCATTCTGTGTCTACAGTGGGCCTTCACAGAGGATCACCAAACTTTATTTTCCCTATTTGGGCTTCTCTGTCAGAAACCGCACTACAGTCAGGGATGGGGACAAACTAAGAACTAAGAAGCACAAGAAAGAAAAATGATGTGAGGTTCCTGCCGTCTTTAGAATAGCCCTGTAGTGGCTTATTAACAGGACATGCCAGAGCTCACAGAGTGAACGGCTGTTTTACTGAGCACCTCTGTGTATCCATCATTCTTTCAACAAATATGTACTGAGACCTGCTTATGCCAAGCATTTGTCTCAGTCCTGTGGATACAGCAGAGTAAATAACATGGACAACAACGCTCCCCTCCTGTAGGACATTTCTATTCTGGGCCCATGGCAGGGAGTAGGGCCCTGGAAATTGGAAGGTGGTGAAACACTCCTCCTCCTCCTCCTGCTCCTCCTCCTTCTCCTCCTCCTGCTCCTCCTCCTCCTGCTCC
>NW_004624776.1:8179284-8193410 GCF_000247695.1 Heterocephalus glaber | reverse complement strand
TATCCCCCTTTTCTTCCCTTTTCTTTCTTCTTCCCCTCCTCTCCTTTTCTTGTCCTTCTCTCTTTTTCTCTTCTACCTCCTCCTGCTCCTTCCCTTCTTCCTCTTTCACCTCCTTTCTTCTTCTCTTTCATACTGAGGATTGAATCCCGGACCTTCACACCAAGCTACATCCCCATCCCCAGGCTTTTTTTTTTTAATTTTAAGACAGGATCTTGCTAAGTCACTAAGTTCTCCAGGGTGTATTCAAACTTCAAATCTTCCTGCCTCAGCTTCCCAGAGTGCTAGAATTACAGGCATATGCCACCATGGCTAAAAACTTACTTCTCATCCTAGAGAGGTTGATGGTTTAGGAGCCAAGACAGGTGCACAAATAACTTAATGGGATGCACTGTGGGAAGTGCTGTAAAAGGTGAATTCCTGGGATTACATTGTTCCTGTCATTCACCTGTGAAATGATTAGAGTGCTCAGGAGACCCCAGCTCCACCCACCTGCCTAGAGGTGAACCACCATGACCAACTTCCGGGAGGCTGCAGTCTCTCAGGTGACAGTGGAGCAGGCCTTAGTCATGTAATGACTATTATCCCAGGCCTCCCTATCTTATACATCAGGCAATTGAGGAATGTAGGGTTTTGACATCTCTCCCTACCTCATTTCATTTCTTTACATCTTATTTTGCTCATTTCAGTTCTCCCTTCTGTGCTACTTATCTCTTTTCTATATTGTTTTTAAAATCCTAAACATAAAACAGGAAATTTTACATCTTCACCTTCTCCTTGGGTTAAAATACCAGAGCACAGGGCCAATCAGGGGCCCTGTAGGACTGTATTAAAGCCTTCTTTCAAGTCCAGAATAGGTGCACTAATTGATCCTTTGACGTAATCACTCAGCCAGTCAGGAACCCATGGAATCCTCTTCTGGGTTGCATCTCTACATTGTCCCCAAGGTCATCATGGGAGATGTTACCAAATGCCTTGGCAAAAGTCCTTCTTCCATCCACAGACTCAGACAGATAGACACACAGACACACACACACACACACACACACACACACACACACTTAGTAGAAAGCTGGGACAATCACAATTGCTTTGATATCCAAAATGTAAAGTGCCACCATTCAACTTTCTGGCTCTGGCCACACTAGTAATTCCAGGCCTGTTGTTTTTACATTTGGGCTGTTGCATGGTACAAATTGTCAAACAGGAGAGGAATGTTACCATACAATTGTTCCCCTTTGTTTTGTTAATTTGTGAGAAAGCAAGCATGGTATCAGAGCAATACAAAATGAGAGTTCAGTGTCAGTATTAAATAACACTTAGAATAACACAATATACATAGATATGATAGTGCTACATAGTAATTAAATAGGAGTAAGACAGTCACCATAATTGAAATAACTTTCTTTACACTGTCAAAATTCCCTGGGGTACAAATTGGGTAAAGAGAGGTCATAAAAGAAAGAAGAAAGGATATGGAGGATGGAATTAGGGCCATCTAAAAGATGAAGTTTAGGGGTAACATCTGCCCTTTCTCAAACTAAGAAATTCCAAGGACTGTAGTGTATTTTTATCCAAGGGTTTCCAGTCCCTGGAGGAGGCTGAATTTATATGCTAGGAATCTTGGCATGAAAAACAGTCTAAGAATACTTGTTCACTTTTCTAAAAGAAAAGAAAATTAAAGAATTGCCCCTTGGGAAGCTAATTCTGACATTTTAAAGAAACTAACTTGAAAGATAAGTGCTTCCTTCTACGAAAGGAAGCAACAAGAGGAAAGCAGCAGACTCCCTATGCAGTTCTTATCCAGGGATACTGATTCAAATCATCCAAGCATCTTTTTTAAAAGTCAGTGTAAATCCTACCAAATCGAGATCTCAGGGAAGGAGTTTCCAGTGAACTCCTTTTAGGTGTATTCCCTTTTGCTCCTCTTTTCACACTCAAGGTAAAGGTGGGAACAGGGTGCATCCAGAGCCAGCTGCTCTTTCCAACTTATAGCACTTGCACTATCCATGATGCCACTTAATGCTCAGCCAGTCTGGAAACATGACAGAAATTCCCTACTTTGAGGACTTCTATAGTTTAAGACGCTACAAATGCAAACACATGTTTAAACTACATTGGCCACAGACGTAAGAGGCTTTAGAACATGAAGTATTATGGTTAAGATTTGTGCATTCAACAAGAGCTTTCTGACTTTCCAATCCTAAAACTTTCAAATAAAACAATATGAACATTAAGAAGACAGAATCACACTGAAATTACACAAGAAAGTGCTAGCACGCTAAGTGAAGGGCACAGTATGTGGGTAGTGAGGCCATTCCTGTTTTAATTATTCGACCTCCCTCCCTGTAAGAGGACTATACATCTCCAATCATGTCACATGATGCCTTGTGCACAGAATAACATTTCCTAGTTCTAACCACAATGGGTTTGGTTGTACGACTTGTTTGGGCCAATGGCATGTGAGTGGAAGTCACACACGCCATGTCTGAAACACTTTTAAGAGGACTATAGTGTTGGTGAGTCCTCCTGCTCTTTTCCCTGTGTCATGGAAACATAAGATACTGAGGCATCACAGTCTCAACATGAGATGATGCACATCACAGATGCATGGCCAAAGCTTATTACCAGGTGACACATGTATCTGTGAACAAGAAATGCACCTTTATTTTGCAAGCCACTGGAATTGTGAGGTTATTTCAGAACTTTATTCTCACTTTGCGAAAGCCAACTGATCCATAGCCTTCCACTGATAGATACTCAAAGAATGACAAGTGTAGCTTGACTAACACAAGCCTTTAGAAGGAAAGCTCCTGGCAGGAAAAACCTTGCAATCCCCATGGACCTCACATACCAGAGATACACACATTCAAATATGTGGCACCAGCTCCCCTTCCCACAAGGCACTTGGACCTAGTGTGGTATAACCATCATGGCCATGCCCTTAATCCACCATATCTCCAGTTGGAGTCCAGTTAGGTGAAGAAGATCCTGAACTCATCATCCAGAGCTCCAGGTCACTCCCTAACTGCTGAATTCTTCTAGGTCTGCAGACTTTGAGCTTATTCCTGGAGCCAAGTCTCATGACCTTGGAAGTATCTCTGTGATTGTACATTCAGAGGTCATACCCCTGGGCCAGACTCTGCTTGTCTTTCTCATGGTTGTTCATCTAATGAAAACACAGTATTTAAACATTTCTCATAGAACAAATGGACTCTCTAGCTTAGCCTAAGAAATACTACATTCAATGATCTATAAGCTCCCTTCCAGCTCTGGAATAGATGAGTCTGAAAGCATTACCTAATCTGGCAATAATTTTTCTCACCATTTCACAGGTGCATACTACATCTACCAGGGGCATACATCAACTTGATGCAGCAAATTAGGACAGAAAAACAAAAGACTTTTCCAAGTGAACTGACAATGTAATTTAAGATGCATGTAGTTATAGGGAAACCTGCCCTCACTTAACAGTTTTTGTTTTCAGCAAGCATTGGGCACTTACTTTAAGAGAAAAAAAATCCAGAGAACTAATTAGATTTACAATCTGTGAACAAAGTAAAAAATAAAGAGCTCCAAACTATTTTTTTCATTCTTATAGAGCCTGAGGGCAGTAGCCAAAAGAAATTACTATTAAATGTGTGTAATGCAAAATAGATTGTGTGAATTTCAATCTGAAATGTGTGAGTTTAATATATAACTGCAAACTACGAAGTGTCTTTTGATTATCAAAGTAGCCTTGGTTTACAAGTGGGAAAATTCTATTCTATGGACAATTCTGAGATGGGCTAACAGACTGCATGTGGACTTGAAAAAATGGAGGGGAATTTCATAGCATTGAAAAGATACTGACATTGTGGAGCAGTATCATCATCTACAGTAAATAAAAATTGGACCACTGAGAGCACACTGTGGGGGTGGCTACATGGCTATGGGGGCTGTGGTGCCCTGAAAGCCATGTTCCCTCAAAAGAAAGCCGAAAAAGCAGTTTATCGGAGATTCCACAACCAGTCATCACAAGAAGTTTCTTTTAAGCTGCACAAGCATGAAAGGAAATTAAGTTTTGCATTTATGTGGACTGTAAATTGGAATTTGCTCTGGGCTTTCTGCTTAGGAGCTGATTTCAAATTCAGACTTTGCCAACATCATGCAGTGAATGTTTCTTCAAGATTCTTTTGCTTACAGGGCTTGGTGAAGAACATAGATCTTCATGTATGAGTACAGATCTACATTGCCTGTTTAAACACCTATAGCCTATAAAAGACTGGAGGCAGCCATGATGAGAGGAGCCTTCCAGGTGACATCTAGTGAAGTAACAGCTGAGCAAAGAACAGTAACAATACAGCTCTAATTCAAGGACCAAAAGACAAGGACAAGATATCTGTGTCTGGATAGGATTCCCCTCCTTTGCTACCAAGTAAACTCCTCTGCCTCCTTTAGAACATGACCAGTATCACCCTCTCTAAAGCTTCTTGATCTCAGTCACATCCTCAGAGCTCTGACTACATCTAGCTTTCCATGATTCTTTTATAGCTTTCTCTCCCAGGTTCTGAGTTCCTTGAAGGCACGGGCTTTGCCTCAAATCTCCTGTACATTCAATAAGTTGAACTGTTTTTGTACAGGCGGAAATAATAGACCTATGTAAGTATTTATATAAGATTCAAATTAGTATAGATGAAAAAGTAAGTCCTGGCTAGACTTTCCAAATGTCCTCCTTGTCTTATACCCTACAGATTACACAGAAACTCTTACGGGATCTTGGGAAAATCCCCTTTATGAAACCCGAGACCCTCTGACATCATGTAATGCTTTTTATTTCTTGTAAAAACAAAATAGGGCTATAACTCTAGTCTGTGATTCTTAAGCCAGGCACACAAGAGATCTGAGAATTCTCTCTAAATAACATATATTATATCTACAACCAGTAAGACAGGTGGGAGTCTTTTAAATTGCAAGTCGACCATCTTTGCATTTTCCAGAAAAGTTTAAATGATAAGTGATACTCCTGACAACCAGTCAAGTCCAGAATGGTGAACAGCAAGCCATGGATTTTGGGAAAGCAGGCATGGGCTGTCACTGATCGCCAGCCTACTTCCAAAATGAGTTACCAAGGAATCAGCACAAATTCCTCAGAGGACCAGGGCTGCATCCAGGAGGGAGTGTTTTAAATCACAGCTGTTACTTCACTATTGTTATGGCTTGTATCTAGATGGCCCCCCCAAAGCCTCATGTGATCATCTATGTGGGGCATTTTGGAGATGGCTGGATCTAGGGTATGTGATGCTGGGGTCAAGGATGTGATGCTGGGATTGATTCATGGTGTGAGGCTAGGATTAAGTCTGCTCTACCCTGGATGTGAGTGCTACCTGCCCTAAGAATGGGTAGCCTGGATAGGATGTAAGGGACAGAAAGAGGGTCACTGCTTGTCACTTGTAGCTTTGCTTCTTCACTATATTGTTGCCTTTTCTTGCCATGAACTGTTTCTCCTATGCGATGCCAGCCTGCCTTGGAGCCAGCCAACTACGAACTGAAGCCTCTAAGAAATATGAGCTAAATAAACCTTTCTTCCTTTTAACTTTGGGTGTCTGGTATTTTGTCTCAGTGCGAAAAGTAACTAAGACAACTATTATGTTTGTAAATTCCCTAAAGTGCCTCTTTATTGAGAAATTATGTTTGCTTTTTAGTTTCTATTGGAAATTGGGGAAAATGTAATCCTTACTGTGCTACATGAAGCAAAAGAGTTCTGATTGTGTGCTACCATCAGAACCTCCAGTTTTTCACTCAGGGAACATATTAAAGTAGGTAAGCATAGAATGTCCTTCCTTCAGCCTCTACCACCTTCACTGGAATAGGAGCTAACTAGCTCTCATAAGTACTCACGAAAACACATTTGTGTACAATACAAGTGTCTCTGCTGCAGGCCATGCCAACTGTGGAATTGAGAACCCTTTGAACAACTGCAGGATCCCATATTTGGCTGAAAGCAGTGTGGGTATAATCTAGATGTAGCTCAGACTGTATTTGTCAGGAATGACAGGGGAGTGAGCACTGTGGTCTACTTCTGGTGTTCAAAAATTTCTGTAACACTGCAGTGAAAGCAGTAAGGTATAGTCTGGTCCAGAGAAGAGAGTGGCCCCTAATTATGCCAGATGCCAAAATAATCATTGGCCCCTTGAGTCAAAAATAGCTGACAGTCAAACTGACCCCACGCAGTTGACTGGCCAGTGTTGGGAGTCTTGCTTGTCATTACATCTGCATGTTACAGAGGAGTAACAAAGAGCTGGAAGAGGCATCTAGAAAATGGCTAGCCAGTGGAATGCTGGTAAATGAGCTCTCTAGAGGGGTTGCTGGATGGAGAGAGCCATACCTTTCAGTGTTTGCTGCTTTCCATGGTGTAAACACTCTCACCATGGCTAATGTCAAGCTATCCATGATTGAAAGCCTCAAAACATAATATCCAATAACTGGTTCTGGGAAAGTCTGGCCCATACCAGCTCCAGTACATCACTGCAGTCAACAGTTATTGAGGGCTCATTATGGTGCCAGAAACTGATAAGCACTTTGGCATCAGTACCTCATTTAATTTTCCCAACACTTTTCTAAGAAAAATACTATTATTGCTATTCTGATCTCTCTTCTCACTGCCAGTTCAAAGTGGGAATTGTATACATCCAGGAAGGGCTGCTCTTTCCAAGCTGCAGCACTATCCCTGGGGCCATTTATCCTCAACCAGGCTGGCAACACTACAAAAAGTTCTCTACCTTGGGGACTTACACAGTTTAAGATGCTACAAATGCAAACACATGTATAAATTATGCCACACACATAAGCATCTCTAGAATATGAAATACAATTGTTAGGATTTGTGCAGTCATTCATCAAGGGTGCTTGGCCGTGAGCTTCCCGGCACACTAAGTTCCAGATTGCTGGGGCACACAGCAATCATCCTGCTCACTTTACTGATATTTACATATCTGAAATACACTTTCGTCTCCCCCATCACAACTATTACTGCATTCATCTCCATTTTAAGGTGAAATAACACAGGCACAGAGAAGATAAGTAACTTGCCCAAAGTCCCACGGCTGGGAAGCAGTGGAGCTGGGGCTAGAATCCAGGTTTCTGACCCCTAAGTTCTCACAGCACCAAAGTTCCTCTCATTACCAACCAACAGATGTCCTGTTTTAAATAGCTAGTATGTATAAGAGCAGGAAGGATGTTGTGACCAGAAGAGGTAGAGCCCAAATAAGATCAAAGGTTTGTGGCCCCTGTCAACCTTCATCACTAGGTCATAGCAGAATACATAGGAATTCCATTCCTTTGGAAACTTATCGCCTCCTTCCCTTCTGTCACCAGCACCTTCCTCATTAACCAAAGGCCCTGCTCTACACCTGGTACTCCCTTACAGGACTCCTGGCATGTGAGACTGAGGGCGCTCTTCTTCCCCATGATCAAGGGGCAGCCAGCAAGCAGCTATGCCGCTTCAGTGCGACGCCAGCTATCTAGTCATTTCACCTAGTGTGGCAGTCAGGGACCTGGCCCCTCCACAGGGGGCTTAAAATTTAAGATGGAGAAACTTGTGGACTTTGGCACAAAGATCACTGATAACCTTTTTTAAATGAAGAAATTGAAAATGGCATATTCCTATTGTATCTAGAAGTCAGGGGTTATTTTTAAATTGAGGAAAAGTAAAAATTCAATAGGAATTAAATGTGACCTGGGTCACTGAAGGACTGTCATGTTTAGACAGAGCAAAATCAGGAAAACAATGAGTGGGATGAGGAGGTGGAATGATTGGGCATATGGATCAGGAAGAGAGACAGGAAGAAGGCAGATACCCAGTGGTTCACTTTAAGAACTTGACAGTGAGGTTCAAGTAATCGATATACTCCTAACAACCTGTGAGGAACAACACGGTGAAACACAGGCCCTTCGGTGTTCAGGAAACCAGGCACGGGTCACCTCTGCTCACCAGCCTCCTTGTAAAGTAGGTCACCAAGGAATCAGCACAGATGCACTGACGGCCAGGGCTGTACTCAGCTTAAATCACAAGCTGCCAGCCAGTAATAAAATCAATTTCCTGGGTCAGGTCCAGCAATTTTACAAAAAGAAATTAATTGGAAAATATCAGAGTGCATTACATGTGGTAAGGATAAAGATTATTTTATTAAACTTGTGCTGTGTGCATAAATGTACATACATATCTATGTAAGGTCAAATGTTTACTTTCTATATATTTTATTCTTTTGCTAAGAAATATATGAGAAAATTCTAGTTGAATAAATCTATTATGTGGAGAAAACTGATGTTGAGAAATGTTTCCACTGTTACATGATCTTGCTGCCAAAAGCAGAGTCTCTCATAAACTAATATGTGCAACTTAAAATTGAAACAATTTTCCTGTTTAAAAATCTTCTAAAGGAAGGGGTTCAGTGAGTTTTGAACTGTTGGTATGAAATTAAACCTATTAAATTACAAAACTGACTGACATCAAGGAAAATGTAAATTTAACAAAGACAAAAACTTTTGCGTAATTAGTGGACATGATTAAAAATGAAGCTCATTAAAAAGCTGATCTCACAGAAGTAGAGAATAAAATACACAGTGGTTACCAGAACCCAATAAAGATGAGGGGGAGAAGGGATGGAGAGAGGATGGCTCACAGGCACACAGGTGGAACTAGATAGGAGGAATACCTGCTAAGGCTCTCTATAGCACAGCAGGTAACTGCAGTTGACAAATAACTAAGTATTTCAAAACAGCTAGGAGAGAGGATTTTGAATGTTCCCAACACAAAGATACGATTAAACAAAACAAAGCTCTTGACTTACAATTGCAACTAATGATATATTTCTTCCACTATACACTTCTGTAAAAGTAACTTTTCTTTAGCTATCGTTGTCACTGACTATAAGCACTGGAATAAACTAATGACTACCCCTAAGTTGTTATCCCAAGATTTTACAAAATAATGAAACATATTTAATCTCATTTCTCTGGATACAAATATTATTCACAATTTTTGGAAGGATTTTTGTACCAAGAAAATTACTTCTTAGTGCTTTTAAATCTAGTCTTTAAAATGTCTATATCTTGTGAAGATTTTTATAAACTACAAATACTAGTGTATCAATTACAAATATTCTGTAAACTATCAACATAGTAACAGTGTGGCCACAAACAGTGCTGGAGCAGTATGGTCAAAGCTTGGTAGATATGTCCTAAATTAGTGACAAAGACCAGTGCAATCGAGCCAGGGATGTAGCTCAGTAGTCCAGTGCCTACCTGGCAAGCGTGAGGCCCTGAGTTCCATTTCTGGTACAGAAAAAAAAAAAAAAGACCAGTGCAATTTTGTCCCATGGGTCAAATAAAAGGGTGTGGAAAGCCATCAGACTCTTAGCAAGGAGCTGCTGGAAGGAAGGAGTAAGGGCATAAGGGCAGTACTAGCTTGATTTCTACAAATACTGCTATTTAAAACCTGTACTTCTTTTGTAAAGAAAAATAATCATCATATGGAAAAATACAAAGTAAAAGACAAAAGTCTCTCCAATGAAAATGTTTTGCATTTTGGTTTGACTAAAGAAAAAATTTTAAGTGTTCATTCTTAAAAGAAATTTCTCAAAAAAAGAAATTTATCATAATTTTTTCCTAAAATACTAAGAGCTCATTTATGGCACAAACTAATGAAATATGTAAGAAACTGGTTTACTTTGGAAAATACAGAAAAGAGGTAGTATTCAGTGAAAAACATGAAGGTTTACATTGTATGTAGAGACTGAAGGTAATTTCTTGTGATTAGCAAATATGTATTTCTCACAATTCCCTACTGAGAACTGAAGAAAACACAGCCTTTTTCTTAGCATATTTCTGATTGCAGTTTCTAGCTGCCTTGAGCAAACTCCTCACTTCTGTTGCTATGTTTCTGCAAATCTTTCCCAGAATCACTGTGGTTTATGACATGCTATCCAATTAGTTGTCACCATGTTTCCTTTTACTTTCACTTCAATGACCTTACTTTTTCTAAGATTTCATGCCATTGACCTGTTCAGTAGAGCTATACACAAAGCTGTTTTCAAAAACCTACTGCTAGGCAACAGAAACTTGTTGAAGTAAATCTCAGGTGAAAAACATTTCTGAAAAGTGAGGAAAGAAATTATAGTAACTTCACAATAATTTGGTAATTCAGAATACATAATTGCCTTTTTTAAAATCTGTAAGAACAGACTGACATTCCTAATCTGAAAATTCAAAATCTTAAACTTTTTGAGCACCAATATGATGCTCATAGAGTTTCAGACTTTGGAGCTATTTTGGATTTCAACCTAGGCAAAAAAAACCCCTGAAATCTGAAACATTTTTGGTCCTAAGCACTTCAGAGAAGAAATATTTAACATACACAAATAAAAGCAAAAAAGTTAAATTATAAGAATTTAAATATTTTCTCACGTATATATGAATGTGTAAAAAACATACATGTATATGAACTCAGCACTGACACAGCCCCAATGACTAGCCGAGTGTCAGTCTGATGTTTGATCAACTCACCTCTGCTATGAATTTGGGAAGATAGCATAGTCAATACTCTGTTTTCAAGATAGCACAGTTCTTACAAGCCTTTTGCTGATTCTTGAAGAGTAACAAATGAAGTGAGTTCTCACAGTAAAAGCAGAATAATTTATCAATCTAAGTTCATGACTAGCTTTGATTTTGAAATACAGACTCTGTACTGTAATCTGAAATAAAGCATTCCATTCACATTTATTTTGCCTGGAGAACATTTTGATTGGAGGAAAAGGCTTTTAGAAGTCGACAGAATTCCTAAGAAGAGTTCCGAAAATTTCTTGGAAACCAATTATTCTTAAAAAACAACTTTAATGAGTTAAGTGCAAATGAATCAGAAACATATTGATTAAATTTCCCTAAAAATACACAAGGGTTTAAAAATTAAAGAAAATGTGTTTGGGAAAGCATGTTTCAGAAATGTTACAAAATATATTTCAAAATGCTAGAAAAATAGCTTGAGGTATTTTACAAACCCCAAATGAAGCACAATTCATCCATCCCTAATTACATAATAAGTACTAACACTATAGTTTAAGATTTATGCTATGGAATACAGTAGTCACACTATGATTAGTTATTTGTTTAAAAATTATTTAAGATGTGTTAATTGAAAGACTCTCAGAACTGAATTCAGCTCTGGAGAAGGGCCCCAGCAGCATCTTGTAACTGTTGACAACCATACATCTGTCCAGCTATAGACCCTGGACTGTCATCTAGTTAGTGCAGCAGTGTTAAAAATCTGAGCAATAGAACTTTCAGAGCCCTGTCCCTTAAGTTGATGATCTAAATATAATTCATAGAAACTCTGTGAACCTTTCCATTTCACGAAAGCTTTGACCTAAAAAAACCAATAGGCACATTATCTACACCCAAATTCATTTAAATTCCATGACAAGAGTATCTCCCTTTCCCTATTATTATTAACATAGAATCTGTAACAAGACATACCATGGTGGTCTACCTAAAAACCTCCAGTAAAAAAAGCATTAAAAGAGCAAAGAACCTCAGAAATACAAGTGAATGGAACATATTTATTTCAAGAATCAAATACTTTTGTGTGGATGCAACTTTGTTTAACATAATCTTGGAAATATGGCAAAGGAAAAGGTTCTGGAACTAATCTGAGCTAGGTCCCAATTTCTCACTTCTTAGGAGCCAAGCACCTAAGCAACTCATTCCACCAGCCTCAATTTCCTCTTCTGCAGAAAAATAATAATAGTAAATACATATTTGGACTAATGCACGAATTTTATGAAACAGTGAAAGTAAAATATTTAACACATACTGCTGTAGATCTGAATTCCAACCCTTTGATGTCAGTATCTTTTATTTCCTAACTATCATCAACTTAGCTGAATAGTCTATTGATACAGGTTAAGTATCTCTAATTCAAAAATGCAAAATGCTCCTAATCTGAGCACCAACATGACACGTCAAATGGGAAACTCCACTCCTGACCTCATATGACAGGTCAGTCAAAAGGCTGGTACACTGAAAGTACTGTATAAATTACTGTACAGTACCTTCAGGTTACATTTATAAGGTATATATGAAACAAAGTTTAGACTTGGTCCCATCCCCAACATATTTCATTATTTATGTGCAAATATCCCACCCCCCCAAAAAAATAAACCTCAAATCCTAAATGCTTCTGGTCCAAAACATTATAAATAAGGGCTATTCAACCTGCTCTAACATACACAACTTTAAAAGTCCTTAATAGATGTTCTTGCTGTCTGACTTGCTTTCTTTAAGCTTTGTTGATAGCATTCTTCAAGATCAGAAATGGATAAAAGTCTGATTCCTAGGTCAGAATGTGATCCTGAATATCTTTTCTTACCATAAGCAGAATGGCAGGTAACCACTGGCACATGTGCTCTTTCCTTTGCTCAACACTTGTGCAGTGGCTGTGATGAGGGAGCCAGAATGCCTAATCCCTCCATCTTCCTGGACCACGTGCAGCTGACTGTGGGATTATTTAGTAGGGAGGGAGGAGACATCAGCATCATCTTCCAGAATCTGAGAATGTACTGATGGAACTAGCCAAAGGAAACATGGGCCCACCCGCCTTTCTGCCTCTGTTAGGAAGAAAGGTGCTGACGCTGAGAAGGAAATGTACCAGGCAATGCTGATACCTTCTCTCATGGTTTCCAGCTAAACTCTTGGCTTTTCTAAGGAAACCTCCCAATACTGAACCATGCTTAGCTCTGTGAGCTAGTAACAAGCCCAGGCAACACTGGGAACATGCACAGGAGAAAGGAGAAAGGACTGAAGGGAGACCGGGAAAGCTCTACCATGTCTCCTATTTTTGTTTCACTCACCTAATTCTTTTATACCCTTCAAGAGATCAAAACTTTATACACAGTCATAAAAAGAAAAAATGGTGGTGTCATGGAATTGCTTCTAGCTGTCTTTCAGCTGTAAATATTACACAACTAAATTGCAATATTTATAAACACCAACTTCACATTTGATCTACGTGGAACACTTCTGAGACTTACAGATAATGCTAAAAAGCCAGATACCCACAGAAATGACACAAAGCACTAAAGCTCAAAGAAAAGAACTTCTCATCACTCAGCATCCCCAAACTGCTGTATTGATTTACCCACCGTTCTCACCAGCCTAGCAACCATTTCACTAGGTTCGTGGGCTCATTGGAAGGGGGAGAGGCAGTCAGCCAGAAAGACCAGTAGAAATGGTATGAAAGCAATGCCAAAACTCAAGGACCAATCAGTAAGAGGCAAAAAAAAAAAAACAAAAAAACGAGCCCTGCTACCCCTCTACTAGCTGTTCACAGTAGCACAGAACAAGTGATTGATGCCCATAATAACTCTGAATCACACAGAAAAGGGGAAGTTCAAATTCTCTTTATGAACTCAGGGAACAAATGAGATACATTTGCAGTAAGACTTTAATCACAATTAAAAAACTGATAAGCATGTTGAAGATGCTCAACATCATGCTATTAGTGAAGTACTGCTACAGACAGACAGGTCTGTGCACGGCCTACCGAGGTCCTGAGTCACACAGAACACGCCGAATCAACCCGCTGCACACAGGAAGGTCTGTGCACACCTTACCGAGGTCCTGAGTCATGCGGAAGACACCGAATCAACCCGCTGCAGACAGGCAGCCACCTAGTTCCACACTACAAAGACGCAGAGGTCACCAGACCACCAGACCAAGGTACTGAGTCCCGCTGTTCCCGGCCCAGAGGTAGGGGCTTCTGAGCCAGGGTCCCACTGCTCCTGGTCCAGAGGATGGGGCTTCCCGGTCACCATCCCTCCTGCTGCTCCGAGCCCAGAGGAAAGGGCTTTTGGGCCACCTTCTGTCCCGCTGCTGCTGGTCGAGAGGAAGGGGCTTCCCAGTCACCATCCCTCCCGCTGCTCCCGGCCCACAGGGAAGGGCTTTTGGGTCACCATCCCTACCGCTGCTCGCGGCCCCTGGCCCACCTCTCCCAGGTCAGAGGAGGTAATCCGTGCAGGCGCTAACAGCCCCCTGGCCCAGTCAAAATGAGAAAACACGTAAATAAGTCTCAAAACCAGACTTCCAGATCACCTACA
>NW_004624776.1:8160120-8174009 GCF_000247695.1 Heterocephalus glaber | reverse complement strand
CGTGAAGGGAGGGCTAGGAATGGGGAAAAAATAAGAACCAAGATGCATTATGTAAAGGTACAATTCCCAATGAGAAATGTAAGTATGTTGTATACGTACAATGTATCAATAAAATAATTTAATACAAAAAAAATTAGTAAAGTACTATTACATTAACTATTAGAATGGCAAAATCCAGAACACCAACAGCACCAAATGCTGCTGAGGATGTGGAGCAGTAAGACCTTTCATTCACTTCTGTTGGAAAATCAAAATGGCACAGTCACTCTGGAAGACAGTCTGGTAGATTTTTATAAAAGTAAATATACTCTTACCATATTTTCCAGGAACACTTGGAGGTATTTACTCAAATGAATTGCAAAGATATGTGCACATAAAAACCTGCACTTGAATGTTTCCCACAGCTTTATTCATACCTATAAAACCTAAAAGCAACCAAGATATCCTTCAGTAGATGAATGGATAAACAAATAGTGGTACATTCATTCATAGAAGGGAGTATTACTGAGGCCTAAAAAGAAATGAGCTATAAAGCCATTAAAAAACATGGAAGAAACATGTGTTTTTGGGGGGGGTTTCTTTTTGGTGGTTTTTTTTTTGGTACCGGGGATCAAACTTGGGTCCTCCCGCTTGCAAGGCAGGTGGTGGAACCACTGAGCTAAATCCCTGGCCCAGAAACACGTGTTTTTGTTTCATGCATAATGTACAGCAAATAGTCTGAAAAGGCTACATTCTGCTATGGTCTATACTATTCCAGCTATATGAATTTTGAATAAAGTCAAAATAGTCAGTAAAAAGATCAATTGCCAGAGGTTGTAAGGAGCAGGAAAGATGAATAGGCAGGACACGGAATTTTTAGAGTAGTGAAATCATTCTGTGTGATAATGGATTGGTGGACATAAGATATGCTTTTGTCAAAATCTGTAACACTGTACAACAGAAGGAACCCAAATGTAAACTATGGACTTTAGTAATAATAATGGATCAATATAAGTTCCTCAGTTAACAAATGCATGCTAATAAAAGGCCAAAATGGGAGTGTTGGTGAGTATACAAGAACTTTGCACTTTCTCCTCATTTTCTGTAAACCTCAAACTGCTCTAAAAAGTCTATTAATTTAAAAAATAGATTTTTGGAGGTGGTCATAAAATAAGGTTCCGTCATGTGGAAAATTCACCATACATAACATCCATTTTACAATGGTGCTATACAAATAAAACAAATGTATTTGTTAAAACAGAATTATTGAAAAACTACACATCTTAACCTGCATCAAGCTGGAACTGAATATAATGAACAGCAAATGCAAGTTTACAATGTATGATTTTGTGAGAAACAAAAATCCAGGAAAAGTCAGTTCTTACTACTGAGGAGTTGTTGCTCCTA
Organism: Heterocephalus glaber; assembly: GCF_000247695.1. The sequence continues at coordinate 8,172,623 of NW_004624776.1, read as the reverse complement.
GTGATGGGAAGAATCATACAGGTGATAGTACATTAAAAGTGAACTACAAAGAAAACACCAACAACCAACACACTAGAAATGTATTACCAAATTGTAACCTACACACAAACCCACAAAGCTCAAGACTTCCAAAGGAGCACAATGGGTGAGGAAAAAACATGTATAATAAGCACAATTTAAGAATGTCTTTTCTAGATGCAAAGGGGAATGGGAAGTGGGAGGGGCAGGGGAAAGGAAAGAAGGGAATGCAATTAATATGAGAAAAGGAAAAACTGGAAACAAAGTCTTTGTAAATAGGGAGGGATGGAGGGGTTGAAGGGAGGGCCGGGGAATGGGGGGAATGGGGAAAAACTAAGAACCAAGATACATCATGTAAAGGTACACGTTTCCAATGATGAATGTCATCATACTGTATACCTAAAATGTACCAATAAAATTAATTTCAAAAAGTCTTTTAAATTAAGCTTTACTAGTAGGAGATAAACAGCAGGATAAAAATCTTAATAACACACTTACAAACTATCATAACATGCAGCGATCCCACTGGGCACTGTCTGCCACACTGAAGGCAATTTCCAGCTGCTGGACCACCATGTGAATATACACTTGTCCACTTTTGTGTTTTCTTAAAGTATTTGGGTTAGCAGAGAATACATATATGAACAGGTGGGTGCCAAAATTTTAACTTTTGTCATATGACTTTGTATTTGCAAAGCTATGAGAAAATAGCAGGGTGTGTGCTATGTTTGTACTTGCACATATGAAATACATGCAAATAATGAAGATAGCACCATAATGAAAAGGAACTGATGCATTTCAGAGGCTTAATCTGAAATACATGGCTTTTCCAGAGGAAGAATAACAAAATATACTTTTTTTAAATTGTCAGGTTTAAATAGAAAGGGTAATGGGAGGAAGGCAAGAACAGAAGGAAAGGAGTGCTTAAAGAAACAACCCTAGAGACTTCCAGAAAGATGGCAGAGCAGTAAGGGGCAAGAAATCAACCTCTCCAAGATTCGGAATCCACACTGGAAAATAACAACCTGGAGAAGACAAGGAGGGAGGTAGATCCCTTGGACCTAGGAAGAATCTGAAGAAAAAAATGGAGGCCATAGAGACAGTGAAAACAGAACTCAACACAGAAATAAGGGCAATCTGTACTTTCTTCCTGGGTCCTGGTGTGATAAAGGAAGAACAAATTTACAGCAATACAATGAAGTGGGTGACTCCAAAGGCCTCCAGGGAGAAATGCACCAGTGAACAAGAGCAGTAGATGCTGTACAACAGGACAGCCTGTGAATCCAGTCCAAGTGACTGCAATGTTCCCTGGAGACAGTACTTGGTCAGATGCCATTTTAGGGAGGGGCCAACTGAACCAGTGACTCAGAGCAGCTGTGGGTTGGCTCCATCTCAGGGATCCCAGTGTTAACAACTTAGTGACTGGTAAGGTACATTCATGGGAGACATCTAGGGTCAGGGAGCTGCAGTCTTGCTGGCAAGATATAAGCTAAATGGCTCAAGACCTCAGCCCCACAATCAGAAGGCAGGTTCAGCCTGAACTTCTGTGGATTCAAAAGTACCAGAACCAGCACATAGCCCAAATCTTACTGTAGTCTTTCCAGGATTATCCAGCTCCCCAACCTAATACTATTGCAAGCTTTCTAGGATTATCCAGCACTCCACCCTAATCCTACTGCAGGCTTACTGGGATTATCCAGTGGGGATCTGGACTCTGCCTCATCTACCAGCAAGAGCAGTCACACCCTGAATTGGACACCATCATAAAACTGCAAACCCTGTTAAAACCACCATAGGATTGAAATCACAGAGAAACTTTTTTTTTTCTCCCATCATTTTTAGTGGTTTTTTTGGTTCATTTTGTTTTGGCTTTTTCCGTGTGTTTTCTTGTTGGGTGTGGACATTTTTTTAGTTTTGTTTCGTTGTTTTTTCCTTCTTTCCCTCCTGTCTTCTTCACCAGTTTCCTGAGGCTTAGATAATCTTCCTTTGTCCTTTAGCCGAGTTTTTTTCTCTTCTATTTCTCTATTTTTCCTCTTATCCCTGTTAAATTTTCTCCTGAGGGTAAAATCACTCTATTGAGTGGATATTTATTGTATATAATTTTCTGATTTGTCTTAGATTTTGTTATGTAACTACAAATCTTGTACCTATGGTTAATAAAGGCATCAAATTATCAGTTTGTCATTTTCCAGTCTGGGCTTGATGCTGTTATTACTGATTGTATATTACTTTAGCCAAGGTGGCATAATGATCAACTGATCTTCTTTGTATGCCAATACCTAGATTATCTAGGAGTCATAAAAAGTACTATAGTCCAGCACCAAAGAACTGGGTATTAGGCCAAAAAGGCAGCAACCTTTCATCCTTAATAAATTGAAGATGCAGGATCCTAGGATAGACTCAAGCCAAGAGCCAGACAAGCCTAGAAGACATTTCTGAAAAGTAGTCATTTTCTAAAGAGGTCTCAATGTTAGTAATAAAGTACTTACCATAAACAATGTACAAGCCTCAGCACAGAAAACAAATAAAAAACAAAAGAATGAGAAAACATGGAAGCAAGATTCAACTCATAACCCCCAATTCATCCAAGGCAAATAAAGAGGACACTGAGGTGGAAGAAATCAAAGACAACCAGCTGAATTTTATGAAATGGCAGCAGTGGAAGTAACAAAAAAGATAAATAAGCCTACTGACAAAACCAAAAGAGAAATACTTAGGGATGATGACTATAACGAAGGAAATCATTAGTGAATCTAGTATAGATACAGGTTAAAAAAAAAAATAGAGGAGCTTTGGAAAGACATGGAAACTATGAATACCCAACATAAAAAAGGACTGGATGCCATAAAACAGATTCAAACAGAAATCCAGGAGATTAACAATTCTACTAAAGTATATGTAGCAAAGTCAACCAATCTTAATATAGAATATGAGATCTAGAAGACAGAGTTGTGGTTGGTGGTCATCAAATGAAAAAACTTAAGAGTAAGAGACCCCAAAAATCAATCCAATAGCTGCTAGACAATGCAAAGAAGACTAATATAAGATTAAATGGAATCAACGAAGAATCAGAAGACAGCACAAAGGGCTTAAAAAACCTGTTCACATAATAGCTGAAAACTTTCCAAGGATGGTAACAGAATTTGAGATACAAGTAAGTGAGGCACATAGAACTTCAAATGGTGATCAGAAAAAAACTACACCAAGGCATATAATAGTTAAGATTCCAGAAACTCAGTGTAAGAACAGAATGCTAAAAGCTGTTAGAGAAAAGGAAATAATAAAAAGAGCAAACATAGGAAAAGAAGAAGTTAAATTATTATTATTTGTGGATGGCATGATACTCTACATAGAAAACCCTAAAAACTCCACCAAAACACTTCTAGATTTAATAACCAAATTTATTAGTGTAGCTGGATACAAAGTCAAAACTCAAAAATCAATAGCATTCCTGTACACAAACTCACTGAGAGAAATTAGGGAAACACCTTTCACAATAGCATTAAATTTTTTTTTAAAACCTTAGGAATCAACCTAACAAAGGAAGTGGAAGACCTATACATTGAAAACTACAGTATTCTGAAAAAGGAGACTGAAGAGGATATCAGAAAATGGAAAGATATCACCTGTTCTTGGGGAGGAAGAACCAATAAAGTGAAAATGGTCATACTTCCAAAATTATTATACAGATTTAATGCTATCTCGATCAAATTACCAATGGCATACCTCACAAAATTAAAGAAAACAATTCTAAAGTTCATTTGGAACCAGAAAAGATCTAGCATAGTAAAAGCAATTGTGGGCAACAAAGGCAAGGTACGGGGCAACACAGTCCCCAATTTGAAGTTATAAAGCTACTGTGATGAAAAAACAGCATGATACTGGCCAAAAAAAGAAATGGACCTGAGGATCAATGAAACAGAAAAGAAGATGCAGAAACAACTCCAAGGACATTTCAGCTACCTTACCTTTGACAAAGGGGCCAAACATGTTCACTGGAAGAAATATAGCCTCAAATGGTGCTGGAAAAACTGTCTTTCCACATGCAGAAGATTAAAAGTAGACCCAAACCTTTCACCATGCATTAAGCTAAACTCAAAATGGATCAAAGATCTAAATATTAAAACAGAAATACTAAATCTGCTGGAAGATAGAATAGGCAGAACTCTTGAAGACATAGGTGTAGGCAAAGACTTTATGAACAAAAGCCCACAGGAGATACTGTATTACAAAGAATCAACAACTGGGATCACATCAAATTAAGTTTTTTCATAGCAAAAGAAACTTCCAACAGAGTGAAGTGACAACCCACAGAGTGGGAAAAAATTTTAACCAGCAGTTTCTCAAAGGGGTAACATTTAGAATATATAAAGAACTGAAAAAAATCAGAGCCCCCAAATTTAAAGACCCAATCCAAAAATGAGGATCTAGAATGAATAGACATTTCTTAGATGAAGAGGTACAAACAGCAAATAAACATATGAAAAAATGTTCAATATCACTGGTCATTTGAAATGCAAATTCAAACAACACTGAGATTCCGTCTCACTCCAAAAGATTGGCTATCAACAAGAAATCAACCAATAACAAATGTTGGCAGGGCTGTGGGGAAAAAGGAACCTTTCTCCATTGCTGGAGTGTAAACTGGTACAATCACCATGGAAATCAGTAGGGAGATTCCTCAAAAAACTAAAACTAGAGATTCCATTTGACCCAGCAGTTCCCTTCTTAGATATCTTCCTGAAAGTTATAAAGCATCATACCACAGTGATATATGCATACATGTCTATAGCAGTACAATTTATAAAAGCTAAATCTTGGAAACAGCACATATGTCTATCAACAGATGAATGGATAAAGAAAATGTATTTATGTACAATGGAGTACTACTCTGGCATAATGAAAGATAAACTTGAGTCATTTGTAGGAAAATGGATATACCTTGAGAACATAATCTTAAGTGAAATATATCGCACACACAAGTTTAAATATTGCATTGTTTCTCTTGTGTGAGAAACCCAAAGGGTAAATAAGAAGCATAATGGAGGGTAGATACTGGGAAACATGAAGAACATATTCAAATGGGAAGGGGAACAAGGGAGGAGGGAGGGTGAAGGGAAGGAAGGGAAAAGGAAAAAATAGAAGGAAAAATGGAAATAACGCTTTTGTAAATGAGGAGGGGAAGAAGAACTGAAGGGAAGAGAGAGGAATGGGGAAGAATGAATGAAGATATTATGTCCAGGTACAAATTCCTTATGATTAATGTGAAAAATGTGTATGACAAATATGTACAAATAAAGTTAAAAAAGAACCCTCCCCCCAAATAGATAAAATAAAATAAAAGCAAAGCTGCACAGATAACTGAATTTATTGCAATTTATTCCTGCCTAAAACGCATGGTTAACTGAGGTAGAGAGTGAAAATAACACGTGTGGATTCAGGTTTTCCAAACATCTGTAGTATTTAATAATTTCAGAGAGTGTGAAGTGAAAGCGCATTTTATACATAAAATCAAATACAAGTCTTTTTACAGGAGGGAAACATTTCTATACTAATTCTTTATTTGTTGTGCCAATGTAAAAAAACCTACACACTGCTAGTGATAAAACAATATCCAAGTTTTAATTTTGTTTTCTCAAGAAATGAGAAAAAAGAATTTTTATGACAATAATTGAACATTTCTTCCTGTTTTTATTAAGAAGTCACCTGAAATTGAGAAATATCATCAAAGCTAAAGAGTTGTCTGGAGCCAAAAGACTTAATAAAAATTCAATGAATTACTGTTAATGAGGTGAATGTGTAAAAATATCCATTATTGAACAGATTTGACCTTTAAATACTCGTAGTTTCCACATTGAGACAATATGAAAAACAAATGTCCAAAATAAATAAATAAATATGAAAAGCCTACTTTAACAGCATAAATAAGCAAACTTACAGCAATAACAACAGACTTTCTAGCTCTTCCTACAAAAAATAGTTAGTGGAGAGGAGAGGAGAGGAAAACACTTGAGGTATTTTTTTATCCCCCTAACATATCCTCTAACTGTAATTCTTCCGACTTTTTTCTGTGTGACAGATTCCTGGATTCACATAAATATTATGTGCATCACAAATTAAGTGGTATGTAAAACTACTACACAACCAAAACAGTTAAGCAACTAACAAAGATACAAAAAAAAATCGTTAATGATTTTTTTTTTCTTCAAACAAATGGGTCTTTCCTGGGAAAGGCCAGCATATATCCTTAACATTTCATTTCTAACATACAAAACATGCCCTATGGTGATGTGTAGTTAAGAATTTAAAAAGATGAGTGGGAATCTATGCAAAAAGAAGACTCAATAACCAAGGTAACACTGAAAGAGCCAAAGCCCACTCAAAACATGAACTAACTTGCCTCGTTCTTCACTTTATCTCAAGTTTTGGGGAGAAGGAAATGAGATAAGTAACTATGTCAACTAGCTATTGTTTTATGATTCTTAACACAGATTCAGAATATACAGAAACTTACCTTCAAGAAAGTTAAGTCAAATGAACTCAAGAATTTCATGCCCAACAAAGTCAAGCTACATACAGCAAAGTGAAAGAGTGAATTTGGGTTGTATACACACACTCTTCGCTGAGGTATCAGTGTAGTGGTTATATGAGATTCACCAGATAACCTGCTTGCTTACTGTTTGTTTTGTTTTGTTTTTTTGGTACCGGAGATCGAACTCGGGACCTTGTGCTTGTGAGGCAGGTGGCGGAACCACTGAGCTAAATCCCTGGCAACTTGCTTACTTTTTGTATGGTGATTTCAGTCTCTCTTTTGAGATCTTTGAGAGTCAAATATCACAACACAACAGCTGCAATATCAGGAGCTCAAAGCAAGCCCTAACTATACAATTAGCCCATGGTATGTTTCCCCTTCTATAGTGCCTTGATGTTACTGCAGACAGGTGTCACAGCCTAAAGTAGGTTTTGGTCATTCTGGAATGGCTACATGGCTACTGAGAAGATAAAGGCTATCATGCTATCTTGTTTTCTACTTGGATGACTAAAAGGTTGTAGCCTCCATTAAAGATCCATTTGTCTCATTATTGGTGTATTTCACCAATATTAATTTTTTTAAAAAGGACCTGTATACATGTGTAGCATAATTACAGGGGTAGTTATGGTGTGGAAAATGATAAAAATTGCTTCATTAAAACAGATCTATAATAGCTTTATATTTTTCAACCAAATAGATATGTTTTAATTTAAAAACTAAAGAGTAGAAAAGAGCTGCAGAAAACTTTTCCTATCATCTTTCCAACACACACATATTCCTATCCTTCTCTACATATGACCTAAACTCTTGATCTGGCAGCAGAAGCCAGAAGTTACACAGAATAATCACACAAAGTGTCCAACTGGAACTCAGCTCCTCTCACCAATATCTTGCACACAGTAAGGAACCACAGGTCTGTCCGTGAAGAGACTGTCTGATCAGATAGTTGCAAAGAAGAATCACATACAACTTACAACTTAATCTGAAAATCACTGTGCTATAAAAGTCAAAATAGTCATGTTTTCAGAGTAAAGGAACCAAATATTTCTACATTGTTAATCCATCTGCTTTTCCAGTGTAAAAAAACAAAACTCTCCAAAAAAACAAAAACCACAAAATAATTCTATCTCATTCTAGGTAAAACAACTCACTGTCTTTTGCAATAAAGACAGCTATATACTAAACATTAGATAGAATGAACACCTGAGGAATCTCTTCAAGTTTCTTTAGGAGGTTTATGGTATACAAAGCGTTCACTATCCACTGACAGAACAAAATGAGAAATGAAGGAAATAAAAAAGCACATGTGATTAACTTATGAGAGTAATGATAAGCTTCCAGGAAACCTGAGTTCTCAAATACTGCTTAACTGGTAATGAAAGAATCATAATTACCATGTCATTATCCATGAAGAAGTCAGAAAAAAAATTGAATGGATGCAAAAATAAATATTGTAAAACTTTAAAAAGTCCTACTAATCAACTGAAATATTACAGAAAAGTTTTAACAATCGAACACTAATGCTTTAATGATTATCCCTAAGAATCTGGGGGAAAAATACATTACTAGATGGCAAGAGTTTGAAGATAACTTTAGTGGGAATACTTATTTAAAAAGTTTATGAATAAACAAACTTTGCTCATTTCAATTCTCTAAGATGAATTAGTTCAATTACAATAAAATCATGATGCCTTGTAATCTGGTCTTACAATCTCTCAAAGGAAAAAGGGCAATTTATAGCATTAGATGAATACTGGAGTTAGAATTACATTATCTGAGAAGAACATAAGGCAACTACAGATCTTAATAAGAAAAGAAAAATAATTAAATCTCTTGAGCAAGATTCTAAAAGACCGTATTATTTAATAAGCTGCATTACTTAATAGAATAAGCTGTATTATTTAGCTGTATTTTTTTAGTTTTAAACTAGTTGATTTTATCCAAAATTGAGAATTCAGGATGCCAATAAATACAAATTTTTAAAAACCTGATCATTAAAGCTCAGAATGCCTAATAATTCAAATAGGATAAATATATTTAATTATAAAGTGTCAGGATTTGTGATTAGATACATGCTATTTACCTTTCCTGGGTCCTTTCTACTGCCTAATTCATGCTGAACTAAGTACATCACATTTCTATTTTAATCTTACTGTGTATACAAATGCTAAAAATTTTCAAATTTCTATTAAATAGGCTGTTCGGAAAACTATAAAGATTTTGTTTTGCATTAGCCACAGAAGGTGAACTTGTTTACAATGACGAAGTATGTATCCAATGATAAAGTTGCATTCAACAAAAATCAATGTTGGAGCTGAAAAATTTAATGGCTGTATCTGTTCGAGCATATTGAAAGAAAAATGAAAGTAGATTTAGAAGTCTATAATAAAGAAGAATTTCTAATGCAATCTTGAAGAAATAATAAAATAGCTAATAGAAGAAATGATGAGGAAGGGAAGAGTAACTATTTTACCCATATGTTAGACTCAGTAAGAATTGAATTACAAAGCTTTAAGTAGCAAATTTGTTATTTTCTCCAAAACTTAGTCATTCTTTTCATAACCATTAATCAATTTGACACAAACCCAGGTCTGCTGTTGAAGACCAACACACATAGGGACCTCATGTTCACAGAGCAAAGAATTGAAAACACAAACAAAAGCCAACAAATTCAAGTGAGAAACAGATTCATCTAAATCTTTTGTAAACAAGTTTCTAAAATAGTATACTGCTAGGTTCTTAAGCCTCCCTGCTATACTGCTTTGAGTATACAGTACTGATGCATGAGTATATGGAAGAAGAGGATGACCACCAGACTATCAGGGCTTTTCACGTTTTTGGAGATAGTCTCACTATGTATCCAAGGCTGGCTTCCAATCTGTGTAGATGGAATTACAAGCACACACTACCATGCCTACCCAGACTCTACATAAGCCTTTTTCATTTCTCATATATATTTAGCTTTATTGTAGTTTTAGATTTTTCTTTGTGTTTTTTTTTCAATATTTCCAATGAAAAATTCCAAACCTGTTTTAAAAAAATTTCAGGAATTTCCTTACATTTTATAAACAAAAATGCCAAAACTGAAAGCACTAACAAAAAACTCAGGCAGATCCAAATTCAACCATCCATTTTTCATATTTCTCCAAGTCTGCAGCAGAGACAGACTTAGCAATTTTTTTAAGAGCCAACTCAAAGTCTCCTCTGGTAACAGGCATCTGAAGTTCCTCCTTAGAAAGGGCACGGATCTCTTCTGGACTTAAGCCATTGATACGCCGCCTCATTGCCATTAAAGACGCATCCCTGAAAATATACCAAAATCAGTCAACAGTAACTCTTACAAGTATTTTCAACGCTTTCAATTGTTACAAAGTTATGAGAAAGCATTCAAAAGATTAAGTTTTTATTATACGGCTTAGACTTTTTCACTTCAGAGGCTTTCTGAGGATTCAGGGGAAGTTAAACAGAATGCAAAACACTTAAAACATGAAATGTACAGTTAATGGATCATAAAAATCTAGGTAATGAGCTCAGATAGTGGTGAATTTTCTTTTCCTTGCCTATCCCTCAAAAACAACCAAGGAGTTTTGGAAACTGAAGTCAAACTCTGAAATACTAAAACGCATACTTGGAAACAAACAAATGGCTAATGTTAAGATAATTCAAACCATGTGCAAGTTTCTCTACAACTTAATTAGTCGGGACAAAGCCAGGAACTTTTCTCTAGAACAAGAATGTATCTATATATAGTGGACATGAATTCCCCACCTGGACTCTCTATAGGCATAAAGATCTCTCCTGATTCCATTTGCATCTCTGTTAGACCTGCTGCAAATAAATATGAAGGTCTGCAAGACATAGGTGATTCATGCTCATGAAAGAGCTACTAGGAAGGCCAAGCCAACAAAACTTTCAAATTTTTAAGTGTTTTACTATATTGATGTGAGTTTGTTGTATATCACTAACCTCTGATGCACATAGGAAAAATACTAGCAGAAAAATGAGAAAAACAGACGTTGGGCCATTAAAGGCCACTGAAGTCAATTTTAGTTAGAAAAACAATAAGTAAAAGAAAAAAATCATCTTTACTGAGTGATGTGAACTGTCTAAAAATTATGTCATTAAATTTCAAAAGAAAATGTTTAAAAATGTGTTCCTTCCACAGTTTAAATTCATCAACCTTGTTCATCCGCATGTGGACAAATAATGGTGAACAATGCTAAATTACATTACTATATGCTGACGCAGGTAACTCCAACACAGAATATTACCAAGTTAGACGTGAAAATTTCTTAAAAATCAATGGATCAAAATGTAAGTTTGTTACGGAATTATTTATCTAACAGTGATCAATGAAGTTATACAGAAGGAAAGGAATTACACAAATAGGAAAACAAGTCACAAGAATGGGCAGTTACTTTAGGTTAAAGGTTAACTCAATGACTTTAAAACCAGTCTTTTTATAAAATCTATAACTAATATCTAAGATCACAGCTCATTAAAAAACATACCTGCAAACATTAGTTATATCAGCACCAGAATAGCCCTCAATCTTCTCTGCTATGTCTTCCAGTTGAATATCAGGATCTAACTCGACTTCACGAAGATTAATCTTCAGAAGTTCAGCTCTTCCTTTTGCTGTGAGAAGATTTTTAGTTGTTAGATCAAAAGAAAGAGCAATACAAAGATGAGTCAATAAACATGAATCCACCAGTATGGCCAATTCACTGTATAACCCATGGAATCACTTAACTTCTTATGTGTCTTTGCAGCAACTAACAACTGAAACAAAACTCAGTTTAACTTATAGACTGTGAGGATAACCTGCTGTGAGGACAAAAGAGCACAGATCCTTTATGAGAATGTATTAGCGTACTCGCATAAATCTAATAAAAAAATTGGCCTAGTTTCATAAAAACCAGACTGCATAGAATATAACTCATACAAATTACTTTGCTCATCATTTAGCATGATGTAGGAGTTTCCAGAACTCTCATCAGTAGTTGCTATGGCTTGTATCTACATGCTCCCCAACCAAAGCCTCCTGTGGTAACAGGTGGGGTTTTTTTGGAGTGGCTAGATATGGGGTATGTGATGCAGGGACTAAGTGTGTGATACTGGGGTTAAGGGTGCCCCACCTTGAGTGTGGGTGGCACTGCCCAAAGGGCATGTAGCCTAGATGAAATATAAAGGCAAGCTTGGTTGTTGCTGCTGCTACTTTGCTGCTTTGCTGCCTTCTGCTTGACCTTCTTTGCCATGGACTGTTTCTCCTCCATGATGCCCCTATGCCATGCCATCCTGCCTTGGAGCCAGCTGACTATGAACTAAAACCTCTACAAACTATAAACCTTTTTCTTCTTTAACTTTGGGTGTTGGGTATTTTGTCTCAGGAATGAGAAAAGTAACCAAGACAATAGTTGATAAAAATTCCTGGAAATTGGCAACTCACAAAAGGCTCATTAATAATTTTTTCACTTGGATAGCCAGCCCAGAGACATTTGTTGTTTCAGTATTATTTAAATATGCACTGAATCAGTTCAAACAAACTAGATTTTTTTTTCAGTTGGAGGGGATATAGCACAGAACCTTGAGTATTCGAAGCAAGTACTCTTACCACTAGCCTCGAGATCATTTTTAAATAACCAATCATGCTTGCCATTTCATTATTTTTTTTCCATTTATTTTTTTAAAAATTCTTTTATTGGTACCTTTTAGGTATACATTTACATTTCTCATTGGGAACTTGTACCTTTACATGATGCATCTTGGTTCTTATTTTTTCCTCATTCCCAGCTCTCCCTCCACGCCCTCCACCCTTCCCTATTTACAAAGACTTTATTTCCACTTTATCCATTTCTCATCATTTTTCCTTTCCCTTATTTCCTTTCCCCTGCCCCTCCCACTACCCCTACCCCTTTGGACCTTTTCTTCCTATTTTACATTATCGATTATT
>NW_004624776.1:8096180-8133371 GCF_000247695.1 Heterocephalus glaber | reverse complement strand
GTGAAGGGAGGGCTAGGAATGGGGAAAAAATAAGAACCAAGATGCATTATGTAAAGGTACAATTCTCAATGAGAAATGTAATTGTGTTGTATACCTACAATGTACCAATAAAAGTATTTAATAAAAAAAAAAGAACAACAACAACAACAAAAACTTGACAAGCAGATTTTGCCAAAATTAAAAATTTCTGTTTCCCAAAAGATGTCATGGGAGGGACATAAAAAGAATTAAGATTTTTTATAATAAATATACCAATTCCCTATGATGAATGTAATCATTATGTACTGCAAACATGTAAAATAAAAAATTTTTATGCCATAAAGAAAATTGAAAAGCAAACTATAAATTAGAAGAAAATATTTACAAGGCACATATCTGATAAAGACCTTTATATAAAGTGTTAATAAAACAGCAAGTAATTAAAAACCTGGACCAATACCACATGAAAAGGTAAGTCACCAAAAAAATACAAATTGAAACCTTGATGATTTACACTGACCAGATGAATAAAACTAAAATATAACACTAAATGTTGACAAGGATGTGGGAGTAGTGGAACTCTCATTCGTTGATGGTAAGAGTATGAAATAGTCACACCTCTCTGGAAAACAGCTAGAGTTTTTCTTAAGTTAAAAATATAACTACCTTATGATTCATCTATTCTATTCTTATTATCCAAAAGAATTTAACATTCATGTGTTAAAAAGATTTGTGTAGGAAGATATATAGCTTATGATAATAGCCAAAAACTAGAAACAACTCAAATGTCCATCAACCAAGTAAACTATGGTATAATCCTCATGTCAAGAATAGTGACACATGTAATCACATGAACAAATCTCAAAAATATTAAACTGGATGAAAGTAATTAGATATGGAGACTACATTTTGCTATGATTTCATTCATGTGAAGCTTAAAAAGAAGTAAAACTAACAATATGATGATAAAAATCAGGTAACGTTAAAGTCTGATGAAGGTCTGAATTACCATTTAGGGACACAGAAACTTTCTGGGGTGTCCTACATCTTGAATAGAATATTGATTAAACTGGAAGATACATTTATCAAAACTCATGAATTACACACTTGATATGCACATTTTACTATATATAAATAAAACAAAAATTCTCTTAGGAAAACTTAGTATTCATTAACTAAATGAAATTATATCTTTCAAAGCATCATATTTTGTAAATGACCCTAAGAGAACTTTACTTTTAATCACTTAAATAAGGTTTACTGGCTGGTCATGGTGGTGCACACCAATAATCCCAGCACTCAGGTGGCTGAGGCAGGAGGATTGCTGTGAGTTCAAGGTCAGCCTGAACTACATAGTGAGACCCTGTCTCAAAAAAAAAAAAAGGTTTAATGAAGACTCAAGTTTAAAAGTAAAAACTTCAGTGCTACCAAATTTATTAACACAAATGTAAGAAATTCCAACAGAGTACTTTGGCCTCCATTTCCATCTACTACAAATTGGTTTTGTGATGCTATAAACTCCTTTGAGCAGAATGACAATGGAACAGAGTTAGGTAAACTGAAAAAGGTAACAGGAAACAACAGAAAACTCAAAATATAATAAAAGGAAGGTATCACACCTGTTGGGAGAGGTATGTATATCCTTTTTTCTAATCTCCTTCTCAAAGCTTCATCAATGTCCCAGGGGAAATTAGTAGCAGCCAATACCATAACCATTTTGGAAGGATCGTCATTTTCTAAAGTTCCTCCAACTCCTAATAAGTAAGTGGGAGAGAAAAGGCTTCAGTGTTTTTATAATAGCCTTTTATTCTTTCATTCAACCAACCATTTCTAAATGTTAGTTACACTGCTGGGTGGGAGGGTAAATGATAAAAATTCTGCAGTTTTTCTGACCTTTACATGGTAGCAAAACCAGACACATTAACAGAAAACTAACTACAAAGCAAGAAAGTAAAAGAATTTTTACAAAATCTAGTGCAGAATTCTAAGATAATTAAAAACTTTTTTTTGGTATTAAAAAAAAGCCTATTTCTTCTGAACAGAAAAGGCATCAGAAATTAGGCTGCTTTTTTTTTTAACCATAAGCTTATTCAAAAATTATTTTAGTTTTGAGTCTAATTTATTTCATTTTCTCAAGAAGTAAGAACAGCTGAGGGTACACATTTACTTAATAATACACATAAAATCATAGTTTTCAAAGACATGTTACACTACAATTATTCTGTCCTTCAAACTTTTAAGTGACTTGTAAAAAATAATCAAGAAAAGATATTTAAGAATGAACTTAATAATCAAACAGTAGTGAAAATTCTGTTTCTTTTTAAGGCCAAACCAATTTTATGTATGTACAAAGAGTCTACTTTTTCAGAATTAAAATTTCAGAATATAAAATTCCATTTCATACGACAGAAATTCTGGAAAATATGTAGCGGTGTAAAAATATACATACATACATATATGTGTGTGAGTGTGGGTGTGTGTGGGTATGTATGTATGTATATTTTCCAACCTGGCATTACAAAGTAGGAGATTAACAGCAACCCAGTTCAATATTTATTTCCTTAAAAATTATTAAACTCCTATTTCAATGATTATCACAAAGAATCAAGCAGTCCAACTAATAAACGACAGTCATAAACACCCCTCAAATTCTGCTGATTAAATTCTTATTCACTGTTTTTTCCAACTTTAAACACCTAATGTTCACCTCTATACCCCCTCCTCCAAAAGCATAACACAGTTGTTCCTTTCTCTCATACTTAAGCAAAAGTTAAAATGCAAACTCATTAAGGGAAAGAACACTTAGTACATTATTTTGTGTTACAGTGCCTAGCACTGTATATAATACACATTAATAAGTATTCAGTTAAGTATGCATAGTTGGTGGATGATAACCAGGGGTTATCCTTTCATTCCCAACAAAATCCTTTTCATTGCAATACATTCTGGATATTTTTCAACACGTTTTTATTTTTTCTCATGATTTGGCTCAACAGCTGTTGTTCACCACATAACCAGAGAAAGAGTTCTGAGCCAGTATCTTTCTTCCCTCTATGGCTTCCAAATGCCTTTTCTTTGTCTGGAAAACTCTGACCAACACTTCAAAGTTCAAGTCAGGTGGTCCTTAGTCTGGATGGTATGATTCCTAATGTATTTTCATTGCACCCAGAGTCTACCTCTAGCACGGAATCTATCACAGTGTACTGCAATCTTCTGATCAGATGCCTGCTTCTCATGTAGATTAGTCCTTCTCAAACTTTTTGGTTTCAGCATCCTTTTACCATTTTAAAAAGTACTGGGAGCTCCAAAGAAGTGTGTGTGTGTGTGTGTGTGTGTGTGTGTGTGTGTGTGTTATGGAGTTTACTGATCAATATTTACCATTAGAAATTAAAACAAAATTTTAAACTATTAACTTCAAAAATAAATCTATTACTTGTTAACAAATAAGATTTTTATGAAAAAATAAGTGTATTTTTCAAAACCAAAAAAAAACCATATGAGATTTTTGCAAACATTTTAACATTTGACTAAAGAGAAAACAGTTCTCACATCTGCTTCTATTTTCCATCTTTTGTCATATTCCCAAGTTGACTGGCTGCTGAAAAACTCCACTGTACAACTGTGAGAGAATGAGAGTGCAAAGGACAAATAATTTCTTGATATTGCTAGTAAAAGAGTTTGTACCTTGTAGACTCTTTAAAAAGGAATCAAGGACCCTGGAACTCCAGAACACACCTCTAGAGCCTCTGCTCTAATAGTAAGCTCCTTGAGGGCCATGGTACCTTTTCTCTGTAACCTCATAACCTGGAATGGTTCACAATTCATTACAAGTATGCAACAAGTGCTTAATTCGTGAAAAAAGTGAGGAAAAGTATATGAATAAATGATTAAATTTCAGCTGTCTTCTAGTTCATTTATTGAGAACTTCCAAAGTATGAATCTACAAAAAAGCTCAAAAAAGAAAGACAGTACTTAAATGTCAATTACCATCCATCTGAATGAGGAGCTCAGACTTGACTCTGCGACTTGCCTCATGTTCATCAGAGGTTCCTCTTCGACTACAGATGGAATCTATTTCATCAATGAAGATTGTGGTAGGGGCATAAAACCTAGCCTTTGTGAAAATATTTTAAAGAAATCAATGATCTCATAAAGCAAGCCAAATATTTCTAAATACTAGATCTCCTTTTAAGAAATGGCAAATGAAAGTTGAACTTTCACACTGCTTTAATGTTACTACCAACTATTTATTAAAGAGGATAACTGAAGTAGTCACATCAGGAAAAATAAATTTTTAAAAATCTTTATGGTTGGAAGCTGTATGATAGATACATGGGGATTCACTGTTACTATTATTTTCACTTTTGTGTTTAGAAATTTCCATAATGAAAACTTCTTTAAAAGATTTATCAACCTCTACCCTCAGCGTGTATTCTTAAGTAAGTATTGCAAATCTCTTAGGAAAAAGTAATAAACTTTAATGACAGAACAATTTCTAACTGATTTTTTCAAGCATTAAAATATTTCTCTGTTCCACCAGCTCACTAGACATGAAGAAGCACCAATCAACCCACAAAGAGCCAAAGTTTTTTCCATTCCTACTGGACAGGATCCCAAAGGGCCTTCTTCTACTTCACAGAGGAAGATACACTGAAGATACGCCAACTATCCCACAAAACCTGCCACCTGTTTCTCATTAGTGTATCCAAACTACTAAAATACAACCACACTGCCCTTTTTACAGATTCCTAGGTGAACAGATTAGATTAAGGGGCAATGTCAGGTGCCTACATAAACAAGAGATCTGAATGCATAATCACTCACCATTTCAAACAACAGCCGAACTAACTTCTCAGATTCACCTCTATATTTAGATGTCAGTGTGGAAGAGGAAACATTGAAGAATGTTGTACCACATTCAGTGGCAACAGCTTTAGCTAGCATAGTCTTACCAGTGCCTGGGGGTCCAACCATCAGCACACCCTAAAATTTCAAAAGATGAATTTAAAATGACTGATCAGGTTAAACTTTTTTCATAAACCATCAACTGCTAATGTTGAAGTACATGAAGATTTTCCTATTAAGAACCTTCTTTTTTTTTTGGTACCGGGGATCGAGTCCTTGTGCTTGCGCAGCAGGCAGTGAAACTGCTGAGCTAAATGCCTGGCCAAGAACCTTCTGGTACATTTAGAAAGACCCTTCCCTGATCCTGGGATGAGATAATTCTGTATAGTCTTGTGTACCACTTAAGAGTGACTGCTCTGTTTAAACATAATTAAAATAAGATATTTCCTGGTCCGGGCATTTAGCTCAGTGGTTCTGCCACCTGCCTTGCAAGGGCAAGGTCCTGAGTTCAATCCCCAGTACCAAAAAAAAAAAAAAGATATTTCCTACTACATGTAGAGCCATATATTCCTTTCCCTCTGAAAGGGACAAATTCTATCTTACACAATTCACGTATACAGCTTTCAGTGAAAAATAAAGATCCACTTAGGAGTTCAGCTAACAGTCAAACCCAATGATAATTCAAACAATCAGATTAGCTACAACTGCATCAGTTTAATGTGCTCCATGGCATGCACATTACTGATGAGTCACTGAATACAGACTGAAAACTAAACTAACTTCATATTTTTGAAAACGAAGTATTCCATAAAAACAAATCAGTGAGGCATAAAAATGACTCAAGGAAACAAATCCTCTAAGTCTTGAAGACTAATGAATTTTTAAATATTACCTTCTCACACTTTTAATGAGAATTTGGATACAGTCAATACTACATTTTTTTAATAGTTGGTGATTCTTTAAGAGGAATTATTGTCTAGTTGCTAATTTAGTTTGATAAGCATCATTGAAGTTCCATAAATTCCAAATTCAAAAATGTCCAAATCCCAAATTCAAAAATGTCCAAATCCCTTTCTAGCCATACAATTTTGATACACAAAGCAATCAGAGATCACTTAGAATTGAAACACTAGAGTTTTGTTTTGTTGTGTGTGTGTGATTGTGGGGGAGTGGTACTGAGGATTGAACTCAGGGCCTTTGCAATGAGCTGTATCTCCTGCTCATTTTATTTTTTATTTTACTTTATTTTTAAATTTTGAGACATGGTCTCCCTAAATTGCTAAATTGCTCAGGTTCCGCTCAAACTGGCATTCTTCTGCCTCAGTCTCCTTTCATATTGGAATTAAGAGGCATGCACTACCATACCTAGCTGAAATACTCATTTTATAAAAATTTCTTTTGGCTTTGTAGGGAGAATTTAACTTTGTGTGAGACTGAGATTTTGAAAACTAAACAGTGCTATAGGCACTGTTATTGGCACAGATATAGCAAAGTTCATCCTTTTCTTTCTAACATCCCCCATTCCCCTCTTGGATCCTGTAATGTCAGTAATGTGGCTGCCTCCAAAAGGAGTTAATTTCCAACACTAGCATCTGTACACAGATACAGTATAATATCTGTAAGTTTCATCGCCTTGTGACATTATTCCTTCAATTATCTCCACTCTTTCCTGTATTTCCTTGTCTATAGGCTCTTTCTCCTAGGTAGAGAAACATACTTAAATCTGTTCCATCCACCCATCCATCTATCTATCTATCTAACTATTTATTTATTTATTTATTGGTACCAGGGATCAAACTCAGGCCCTTGCGCTTTTGAGGCAGGCGGTGGAACCACTGAGGTACCCGGGCCCTTGTCCCATTTTTTTAAAAAACCCTTCACTTGACTCTGCAAATTCTCTCTAGCTAGCATACAATTCTCCTTCCTTTCACAGGCAATAAAGAAGTGATTCATGCTCACTATTTCTTCTTCATAGGGCACAATCTTATTTTAGCCTCTACCATTTCACTTAAATTACCTAACTTACTACTCCAATGGCCCTGTTCCAATCTTACCCTCCTGCCTTCTCTCTGACTTCTGACACTTCTGATACATGGGGGTCTTCCTCTTCCTCCTGTTTTTTGACTCTTACATTGGGTTCTGTAATGCTGCTTTTTTTCTCAACACTTCTACTCTATTTTCAGTGTATTTTAGATTTCCTCTTCCTCTACCTCTTATACTTCCAAAGCATTTCTAAGTCTTTTGCTCATTTCCCTTTATAAAAATCCTGAACAAATTCATCCATACCTCAAACTACCATTTAAATCTCACAATTTAAATTTAAATTCAAACTTTTTCTATCCCAAGCTCCAGACCTTTATTTCCACTTAGCTGCTGAGTATTTACCTAAATACATTTTTTTCTCTATTTAAACCTGCCCTTTTCTCATCAATTTTCAGTATCAGTTCATTGTACTTTCTAGAATAAAGAATTTGGCTAGCTTTTGTCTCCAATATCTGGAAAGTAGCCTCTAGTACCTTGGAAATTAGTGAGTGACAAAGTGTCCTTGTTATTCATGTTGGGCTCTGAATTATGCTAATGAGATAACTAATGCAGGGTCCCTGTATAGTTTATGTTAACACAGATGACTCAGGATGAGAGCTGACCATGCCAGAAACACTGACCATGTGATTAAAGAATTGGGGTTTTGAACTGTATGATATCAATTCAACTTCTGGAGAGGGAAAGGTTTGGGGTTTGAAACCCATGGCAATGATTTGATTCATCATGCCTACATAATGAGACTCCAATGAGAACTCTGTATACTGAGCTTGGTGTAGCTATAATCCCAGATACTTGGCAGGCTATAGCAGAAGGATCAAAAGTTTGAGGGCAGCCTGGACAACTTAGTGAGATTCTGACTCAAAATTTTAAAAATTTAAAAAGGGGAGGGATGGGGTATAGTTAGTGGTAAAACACTTACCTAGCACGTACAAGGCCCTGGGTTCAATTCCAGCTACTGCAAAGAGAGAGGAGAGTAGAGGGAAGGAGAGGGGAGGAGAGGACTATGGAGGGGAGGGGAGGGGGGAAAAGGAAAAGAAAACAAACAAAAACCTTTGGACATGACAGCCTGGAAGAGCTTCCATGTGTGATGTGTGATAAATGTGTTCAAAGCAAGGGGGAGTATTTTGAGGGAGATTAATGGCAATGTACCTTCTATTTGTAATTTTTTAAAAAAAATTTAACATTCAGGGCCGGGGATTTAGCTCAGTGGTTTCACCACCTGCTGCACAAGCACAAGGACCTGAGTTCGATCCCTGATACCAAAAAAAAAAAAAAAAATTAAGCATTCATTGTGTATTTTGATCACAGTTCATACATATGTGTCAAATAAAAAAAATTTTTTTAAGTATGTTAAGGGGAAAAAATACTCTTCAAGTTGTGAGAAGCAATCAAAATGCCATGAATGTTCACACTATTCAGATAAATATACAATTTCTCTTCTCTTTTCAGCACAGGAACCTGAGCAGAGGTAGGCAGAGACAGACTTTTCTAGGTAAGTTGGGCATAGTAAGATCATGCTGTTAGTCAAAGTAGAGGAAGACTCTCCCTACGGCTAAGACCAAAAAAAAAAAAGCTCCTGGCAGCTTGGAACAGGTTTTTAATATGCTAAAGTAAAAATGCTGAACTTAAGCAGAACTACTCCTGAGTGGGCTTTACCCTCTAAAGCAGAGGGCAAACTACAAAGAAATAAACATTCTGATTTTGTCTAATAATTATACTGAGCCTAGATCAAATGATGATCAAAATAATTAATGATTATTGAGAAACATGCCAACTTTTAAAAAAGTATTTATTTGATCAAATACTTTTAAGACTATATATTACTGCTGCTTAATTTGCTTAACTTTTTACTTATAGAAACAGATATCCAGAAAACTCAAAATTGGCCTCTAGTTCAGCACCTGAAGGAAGTGACAGACTGAAGAAGATAGTTGCAACATTTCAAGCCCAGCTCTCTTGCCACACATCTCAACTACAAATTTAAATGCAGGTATTCAGGATGTATAC
The DNA here is from genome assembly GCF_000247695.1 of Heterocephalus glaber. The sequence goes on along the minus strand of NW_004624776.1, from coordinate 8,124,497 downwards.
AAACTTCCCTTGACTTTTGCAAACTGAGTTAAACACATAAAAATCTACAAGAAGACAGCATCCTTATACCAACACCGTACTATTAAATTCTCGCCTTCCAGGGCCGGGGATTTAGCTCAGTGGTTTCATCGTCTGCTGCGCAAGCACAAGGGCCCAAGTTCAATCCTCAGTACCAAAAAAAAAGAAAAAAAAAATTCTCACCTTCCATGGTCTTCTAATCCCTTTGAAAAAGTCAGGCATCCACATTGGAAGGACAACAGCTTCCCTTAGCAACTTCTTAGCTTCTTCCAGATCTGCTATGTCATCCCTTTGCAACAACAACAAAGTTTCACAATGATTATTCAAGGGCACCTTTATGGTGAAAAGTAATTCTTTTACATTTTTTCACTTATGAAATTACTCTTATATTAAGACCATTATTCTAGTTGTAACTGCATAAAATGATCAGTGACAACATTGCAGCTATTAATTACAACACGTTATTCAATTAATGACCTGTCAATTAATGTCAAAATTAACATATAAAATGCCTTTCTTTATACTCTGTCCTGTCAATTCTGCAGACTCATAATCAGAAAATTAATGGATAACGAAAGACTCACACCAACCCAAGCTATGACCTATTTTTTTCTTCTACTTTAATTCAAGAACTTAAAATACTAACCAGTGAATGCTAGGATTCCTGGATACAATGTCTCTCTCAAGAGCTTCCACCAGATCCTTATCATATCCAGCACCATCAAATTTTGGAATTTCCCCATCACTTACACCATCTTGCATATTTTTCCTTCCCTGGGAACAGCCATAAAATAAATTCTGGTCAATAATAGAACAATTTTAATATCATTAAGCTTTCAAAATAGTACAATACAATCACTTTTAAATATTTTCTTACAACTTAAAGTTGTAAGTTCTTGATTGTTCAAATACCATCCTCCTCTAGGATTTAATTAATTAGAAAGAACTGATTAAATTTATTATAAACATCTTCAAATTTACATTCTTAAAGAAACAGTTACAGGTAAAACTAAGATGATTTTTGCTAGATCCCAAAAGACTGGGAAAGCCTAACTGATGGACGCAAAGAATTTCCACCACTGCTAGAGAGTAACTACAGTAACAACATATAAGAAAGAAAATTAATTTACTAAGAGCCTACCATGTGGTAGAAAAACTTCACATATATCATCTCATTTAACACAATAATCCTACTAGGTAGATACTTATTTTTCTTGTTTTTATAGATAAGGAAACTAGGCCTCACAAAGACTCAGTAACTTAAGATCACTAATAAATAAATGTCAGGGACAGATTTTAACTCAGGTCTTCCTGCCTCCTTAAAGCCACACCATTCCACATCAGATTGTTTAAGGCCTTGGCCCAGTTGCTTAACGCTTCAGAGCAGCTGTGGATTGCAGAACTATTCTCCATAGCATCCAAAAATGAAGTTGTAGATGAAAAAAGGTTTGGGACTCTGAAGCTACACGGTTTTTGCCTTTTACTGTAAGTAAGCCCTCAAGATTCTCAGTTTCTTCCAGTGAGGTCCTTGGGCCACATCATAAAATCACTGCAATGATACTGGTAAAATGACCTTTTAAAATAGTATTATTAAGAGCATTAAAGCAATATGCTTTACCACAAATTCTTGATTTAATAATGAGGTGCCTTTAAAAAAATTATACGCTATAGTTTCTAGCTATGGAATTCTACCAAGATTCTACTCAGCTTTGAAGAGCTTTAAATTTGAAGAGCTTTAAATGGAACACACTGATCTGCCAAACAGTTCAACTACAGAAAAGCAAGGACATCCCCAGAACTTCAGCCCCAGGGTTCTTGTCTGATGTAAAATGAGGAGGAAAAAAGGTCAAAGTGAATCAATCTCCTAAATATCAAGCTGAAGACAGACAGTAAGAGGCCATAATCAACATCAAATTGAAGAGACAATATGAAGAGGCCATAATCAACTTCAAACTGAAGAGAGACAATATGAAGAGAACATAATGGACTTCTCTCATCCCAATTCTTCTGAGATAAATGACAGGTGTATTACGTATTATGAGAGAACTAAATAGCTTCCTTTGGCAGATGCTCTTGTTATTTTAGCAACGAAATAAATGACTAAACAGTACTGTGGCACTTGATCCCCAAAATAAACAATTTACTTTATCTAGGCAGTATGGCAGTACCAGCAAGCTAACTGTTAGTAAGATTGTTACATTTTAGATGACATATATCATCAATACTGACACTACTGAAAGGAAGTAATTTCTGGCCTAGCTATATAAAAAATTCAAAACAAACTCAGCCTAGAATCACATTTTATAGTTGGATAGGCCAAGACTACAAAGTCTCATTTAAACAATTCACTGGGAACACATTGTAATCATTTAAAAATTACTCTAGGAACTACTAAATAATACAACAAATTAATATGGAGCTTAACAAGTCTTCATATGGAAATTGTAGTTTAAGATAGTAAATTAAATTTAAAATTTCATTTTCATGTAAGAGCCCAAGTGGCAGGGGAGGACTTGATAAACACTATCTAGAGAAAAGAAAAGCTGCATGTCTATCTTCAGGCAACAAGGTCACAAGATTTTAGGAACAGAGACCGGAGCATCTACTATGTGCAACACATTTTATTGTGCATTGGGTTTTAGAGTAGTGAATAAAATACACCGTGTGGCCTCATCAAGCATCTATCTAGTCTAGTGGAGGAAAACAGAAGCAAACAAAGGAAAGATACACATAATTATAAATTTTCAAGTGCAATGAAAAATCTGATTAGTCAGTGTGGCTAAAAGGTATGGAATAGAAGGAAGATGTACAAGATGTGGGTAGAAATAAACCTGAGTTTTATACTAAGTGCATGAGAATGATATAATAAAATGATTAACAGTTCTAGATGATCTTTCTGGCCATGGTATTGAAAAAAAGTATGGTACAGGAGGAGGTGATAAAGAAGTAAAAGCCTCTCATGGGGCCGGGGATTTAGCTCAACGGCAAAGGGCCTGGTCCTATGTTCAATCCCTGGTACCAAAAAAAAAAAGCCTCTCACTGCACAGAAGAAACACAGGCATAAATTCATCAAACAATCTGCCCAAGAATTCAAAGTTTCCCAGTTGTAGAGATGAGATACTCTGTATTTAGAAACTTTTTCAAAGCAAAATGATAAGGTAAAAGGAAAGATAATTAAGAAAACTAGAATTAAATAAGATAATTTAAATAGGTGACATAAAGATTGGAAACAGCCCAAGTGCCCATCAACTGGAGACTGGATAAAGATGTGGTTTTTTTATAAAATGGAGTACTACTCAGCCATAAAGAACGAGAAACTAGAGACATTTATAGCTAAGTGGATGCACACTGAGGCCATACTCTTAAGTGAAATAAATAGGACACACGTGTAAATACCGAATAGTTTCTCTGGTGTGAGAAACTGAAAGTGTAAATAAGGATCAAAATGAATAACTGATAATGTGAAATAGGAAGAAAAAGTCCAAAAGGGTACAGGAAGAGGAGCAGTAGGGGAAAGAAAGGAAGGGAAAGGAAAAAATATGAGAAAAGGAAAAAATGGAAAGAAAGTCTTTGTAAATAGAGAGGTGTGGAGGAGTGGAAGGGAGGGCAGGGGAATGGGGAAAAAACAAGAACCAAGATACATCATGTAAAGGTAAAAGTTCCCAACAATAAATGTAACTGTATTGTATACCTAAAATGTATCAATAAACTTAAAGAAAAAAATAAAAAAATAGATGATAATTACTCTTGTAACAAATATATAGATAAGTTAGAATACGGACATCACATTATAAATAACTGTGGTATCAGTTAACCAGCTAATTAACTGCCACATTTAAAACACCGTTAGTTTTTAAGCAATAAAGCTAATCTCACCCAAGATACTATAACTCCTGCATAATACTAATTGTAACAACTTTCAAATGACCTTAGAATTCTTGCCTTAGATTTTTCACAAGTTGACTAAGGCCAGTGTTAGCAAGAATGTGATATTTAGCATGAAGGCTAACATACTTTTTTTCCTCTTGAACCTAGTTCCCAATGCATTATTATTAAACGGTGGGGGCTTTGGAAGTTGTTTCAGTCATGAGAGTTCTACCCTGGTGAATGGGACCGGTACTTGAGGGAGCTTGAGGAATTCTCCTACCATGTGAGAACAAAATAGAAGGGCCATCTATGAGAAACAGGCCTTCACCAGACACTAAGTCTGCTGGCTCCTTGATCTTGGGGTTGCCAGCCTCTAGAACTATGAGCAACAAATTTCTATTCTTTATAAATTACTCAATATTTTGTTATAGCAGCTCAAACAGACTAAGACTCCAGGTACATTCAAGTAAGACTGAAAACTACAGTGTAAAGGTAAATTTGTTCATTTAACTCCCTCTCAACAATGAGAAAATTTAACTTGAGATCAGGGGCCATATTTTACTAGTTTATATTTCTAGCACCTAGAAGTATGACTGACACAAAATATAAACTTAATAAAGATTTGTTAAATAAGTGGGATTACAAATTGGCCTCATGAATGACCCTGTGAGCCTCAAAAGAAAAAAAAAACACTAAGGCTTCAACAATAGATCACTATGCAAAGTAATTATTACTTATTTAAAAACAGCATTGTAAGCATGGACCTAACCTGAAGCTTATCAGTTTAATGCTCTTACTTTCTTCTTTTTTTTTTTTTTTGGTACCGAGGATCGAACTCAGGACCTTGTGCTTGCAAGGCAGGCACCAGAACCACTAAGCTAAATCCCTGGCCCCTGAAGCTTGTCAGTTTAAAAAAGCAAAATGATGACGATTGATGATGATGATGATGATGATGATGTAGTCACCATGAGAAAATGAACTAGTACTCTTATTAGAAAGAAATATTCATGGTAAATTAAAACAAGATAGCAAGCATTTTCAAATAAGAAGCTATACTGTATAATGATTAAAAGCTCCGACATTATAGTTAAGATTCAAATTCTGGCTCTATCATTTACTTGCAGTGCCTCAACTTCTTGGTACATAAAACAGAAATTTATACTGTGCTCACAGGGGAGTGCAGGGATCAAATAAACCAAGATATGGATAAATCTTCAAAGAGGTTATTTGTAGAAAACTCCAAAAAGGTTAAGTGTGCTCAAGGAAGAGTAACATTTGTTACTAAACTAAAAATCCAAATATACTGGGGAACTTGGACAAGAGAAATAACTTCTCTTATCCTTACTTTTACATCTATAAAGTTAAGTAAGTGGTTGGGACACAGCGGCAACTTTCAAAATTCTGACCATTACACAAAGTAATAAATGTGTTTTTAGATCATGACCTATTCATACAACTCAATTTATATACACTTATATAACTGTTTCCCAAAACACTGCTATCTTTACTATGGGCAATGAACTCTGGATTTCTTAGTCTATCTTGCTTTATTTTTTTTTAAGCTAGTTGAAACACACAAAACTTACTAAGAAAAAGAGAGGAGGAGACTACAATACCTTTGAGGATATTTCCAATACTCACTTTCAAATGAGCCTCCATGGAAGTGGGTATCTATCACTTTTTTTCTAAGCTGCCTCTAACCTTACCACAATGTTCAGTTATTTTTTGAGATGCTAGTATTCTAATGAATATTTCAATAGTTACGACAATCAGAGCTGAGCTGAGTACACCTCTCAAATTCAAATGAAGTTTCCATGAGTTTGCTTTTTAAAAATTCTAGTCCCTTTTATTTCCACAGTGACTCCAAAAATTTATCTGCAAAACAACTGCAGAGTTTTGTTTGTTTTAAACACATGACTTGTTTTTCAGTAACATTCTGAGTACTTATACATCAATGAAAGAATAAAACTTAGAAAATTATTTGCAAACATTATAAATCAAAGACTTTTACAATCTCCAGAAAGAAAATATATTTGGCATTCAACAAATGCTGCTTGTTTCTTTTCTTAGCTTAAGAGCTGTCACACTTTAAACTCAGTATTAATTATTCTAGATTTCTTTTTTCAATCCAACCTGGATTTTCAAAATCTAGCTTGGTAGAGGAATACTACATAATATGAAAAGGCTTAAAAGAAGCAGGACAAAAATATTATGACTTTACAAATCCCATTCTTCCAGACTCCATTCCAGACTCATTTCTTCAAATCTCCTTCCTTTGCAAGTTACTTTAGCTCTCTGTACCAGTTTCTTCATTGTAAAATGGATAGAAGATAACTACTTTGCAGGATTTTTTTCATAAATTACTGTGATTACTCTGAATGTTGCCTAGCAAAGAAACAGTCAATAATCCATGGCCACAGTTCTTTTCTTGTGCTATGTGAAAATAAAGACAAAGTTCCACTGAAGATATCACAATGAAATGGGAAATACTATCACTACAATTTTTACTAAACTAAGGCTAAAGATGCATCAGGTCATCCTGGCTAGCTCCTTACTCTGTAAGATCATCTTCAACTCACTTTCCATTTTAAAGGTAGTAAAGAATTTCCATACAATACTATGTCTATTTGCCACTCAATTTCCCAGGTATGTACGTGTCCACAATGAGCATCAACCATGGGAAATATTCTTACTAAAGAAAAAAATACATGGTTGAACTCTGTAATTTCAGAATAAAAGATACTTTTAACAGTAGAAAATCATATCCCTCATCTTATTCTGTGAATATATACATCCTCTTTTTTTTCTATCTCCTACAATTATGTTTTCACTTATTGTTCATTTTCATTCAGAATATTTGTTAAAATATTTTTCAAAAGTTTTCAAACTCTAGAATATTTTTACAGAGGATTCACTTTACTATTTTTATACCTGTGTGTGTGTGTGTGTATGTGTGTGTGTGTTTACCATACATCTGAGGTTATCAGCATTGTAGTATGACCTTCAACATATAAAGACCACTTAGGTTTTCAATCTTCTTTTATCTCTTCCACATCAAAACCTGAAAATCCAACAAAACTCATAATCATCAGCAAAGTCATGGGCTTCAAGTGAGTAAATTACAAGGAAACAGTCTTGCCTTGTCATCTCTCCCTCTTGTTCTATAATCCTTGTCCCTACTTGTGGAAGGTTTTTCATTCTTCGATATTGGATGTGCTCGGCCTACAGGTCCCCGCGCTCCTATTCCTGCCATTTCTTTCCTTAGAGGTCTTACTTCTCGATTGGGACGCCTGACTTGAGGTGGAGCTCTGACAAAAAATAAAATTAAATTAAAATTAATCAAAGACAAAAGTATTTCAGTACCAGCTTAGTCAATAAAACAAATCAAGAAGTGCAAAATCTCCTATTTCCACCTTTTGCCAAGTGATGGCCATAACTATTAGGTTGGTTTTTAAATTCTTTTATCTAAAGTACATTTGTTGACACAATTACTAAATACACATATAGGATACATTAGCAGCAATTATTTTGTCAAAATTTAGTCACCAATAGAGGGCAATACAGACTACCCTCATGTCATAATGGAAAGTCAATACCCCTTATTCATTACCATCCTAATCCAAGAAAAAACAGGTAACTTCTTAAAAAGCACTAAAAGCTTAGAAAAAGGACAAGAATTTAAATACAATTATTTGCATAGTTTTCTAATTTATTTTTTATAATCAAGATGATTTTCTTGGCTCAACATTTATCAAATTACAAATGGCAAAGATTAACAATGTAATCTTCTTGACAACACAGTTAATTTATGTGTAAAAATATTATTCATGTTTTGAGGGTGTTAAAAATAAGACTCATCCAAAATACATAGGCCTCCCAATGTAATTAAGAACTTTGATAAATATAAAAAGTTTATGCATCTGGAGATCTTTTTTGCTCCACATAAAACATGTCTTCTTCAAACCAAGATGCATTATGTAAAGGTACAATTCCCAATGAGAAATGTAATTGTGTTATATACCTACAATGTACCAATAAAAGAATTTAATAAAGTGAAAAAAAAACTGAAAACATGTCTTCTTCAAACAGTGAAGTTTGAATATTTGTCAAAACATAATTCAAAGGCTGGGGATTTAGCTCAGCGGTTCTGCCACCTGCCTTGCAAGTGCAACAGACCCAAGTTCAATCCCAGGTACCCAAAAAATCTCCACAATTTAGTTGTCTCTTTGGGTTTTAGGTGAGGGGCTTTTTATCACTTTGTTGTTCTTACTTGAACTGTCTCTTCTGCACTCTTACCCTTTCTCTCTTGATGGCTGTCCTTATACTTGCAGTATGTCAGATCCCTTATGCACATTGCCTTTTCACCCCTTTATGGTATCTATTATCCCTTTCCCAGCCACATGCCTTTAACCCATTTATGCCTAGTATTCCATTTTTGGAACACCACAATCAATGAAACATAATAAAAATTTTTCTCTTCAAATTCTTGCTCCTTCAATTTTCCTATGTAACATATATGAATTTCTTGCAAAAAAGAAAGCTGCAACCTTTGGCATAAATGAGTTAATTCACCTAACTCATCAGAATTTAACTCCTAGTAACAAAAAGGTGACATAGTTCATAACTCAATGAATCCACCAAGATAGGAAAATGAAAGAAAAGTCATAGAGGTTGTGACTTTGGAACAAAAATGGTGAAGGAAGGAAGGAAGGAAAGAAGAGAGAGAAAGAAAGAAAGGGAGGGAGGGAAGGAGGGAAGGAAAGAAAGAGAGAGGGAAAGAGGGAGAGAGGGAGAGAGAGAAAGAAAGAAAATTGCAAGTACAATATGGCATATTCAGATTACTGGAATCAGACTACTACCTGAAACCACTAAAGTTAAGAATGGCTAGGAAAAGCTGTACCCTATTAAGTAACCATACACTAACATCTTAATCCTTGGAGTTGTTAAACTTATTGAACAACCTTTAATAAGTATACATCCTCTACTGTGCAGCCCTAGGAAAGATAAAAATAAATAAGCAATCTTGTGGAAGAAATCCACAGGAAAGGAACTACAGATTAGTGTATAATAAAATGGCTAAAAGCACTTTGAATTTTTAAAAATTACTGCATTATTGGATGTAAGGGATTATTAGTCTTTTAAGTATGTCAATAATATAAAAAGGTGATGAGATTGGCAAAGAATAAAAATCTTATAAATTTCTCTATTTCTAGTATTTCAACGCAACCATTATTTTTTTAAACTGAAGTTTTTTCTGTTTTAATAAGAGGTGGAAAGTAGTGAGTGCAACTTTACTTTTGCATGTGTTTGTGTATGCACAAGCACATACATAAATTTCTTTCCTCAATTTGATTCATGATTATGGCCAAAGACAAAAATGAGACTAACAATATTTTTCACCCAGAATATACATCAAGTTTGTCCTTTTGTTAGCAGCTGTGCCTGCTATTTAAACAACCTAACATTGTTTGTGGTCCTGCTTTTTGGACTACATAGCCAGCCTGAAGCCTATACTCACAACATCAAGCCCAGCCCTTACACTACACGCCAGATTGTTCTGCAGCTGCTAGGCTTACCCATTAGGCCTCATTGCTTATGGGTGCATTGCAGCCCTGCCTCCTCAGCTTGTGCTGTCCTCACCTGAGCTTGTTATTTAAAAGTCACTTAGGAGCCCTGCTGCAGTCCATTTTGCACACACTTCCAGCTCAGTAAAGTTGTGTTGTAGAATTATTTTGAAGCTGGTACATAAGCTGCCTTCCAAGTGTTTGGGCTGCTGACCTTGTCCTGCCACTCAATACTCTGATGGGCTCATAAATGGTCTGAATGCAACTGCTCAAGAAACCAGATGTGCCATTTGTGTCAAGTCCTAACCCTCACAGGACGTGTCCCTGTACTTTGTAAGTCTTCAGTTCCATCTCACTGCAGTTTGATATTACATCTGTAACAGACTCTGTCAACTTCCCAAAGGACATCCTTGATTCTGTTGTGTACTTCTTTGTCCATTAGCGCATCATTGCACAATGTCATGCTTCACTTTAAGGACTCAAGTGATAGCTTCCAGGTTGTGTAAACAATAAAGCTCTCAGGGCTTCTTTTGCAAGTCTCTCTTTAAAAAGAGACTTGAATATAGTTACACAGCATCACTGACCTATGCTCTAATGGTCACAAAGACTAACACTGTACTAGCTTACAGTATTTCAAATAGAGAGAATAAATTATTAGATCTGCATGAAAAGACAAGAATGCCTACACTGGCTCAGTCCTATTTAAGATTTCCCTATAGGAATGAGAATACATCTTACTCTATTACATGAAAATAAGCCTCACTTCCTCTGAAATCCAGTATTTCCTCTTCCTAAACTATATTAAATATCAGTGTTATATGTAGATGTAGATGTTCTTACCAGCATTGCTTCTAATGAACACCTGAAAACCATCCAAACAGTTCATTATCAGAACACATAAATTAGTACACATTCATATAATGGAATACAAAACACAACTGAACATCAATTACAGCTATATGCAATAAAGACAGATGAATCTCAGGATCATAATGTTGAGTGAAAAAAAAAGTCTGAAGCATGAAGACTAAGCAATATAAAATGTTATATGTAGCCAAAAATGTACAGTGAGGTAAAAGAAAGACAAGTTTAAGGTAGTGCTTCTCTCTCTGAAGCTGAGGGAAAATAACAGAATTTAAAGAAACAGATATGGCAGATATCAAGGTAATACAGTAAAATTCTTAAACACCATAGAAAGTATGTAATTTCATATTGTTCTGTGATTCTTTACATTTTAAATAATTGTAATTATTTTTTCTCCTCAGGAAGTTAATAGAATTGTAAATATGAACTATACTATAACAATAAGTATCTGAGCCCCTAAAAAATAAAAAAATAGGATTGTTAAAAGTTTTGGCATGTTCTAGCAATGAGGACTCAGAGTACACATCCTAAACTGAACCTACTAGAGCTGGAAAATCTACATAAAAGATTGAGCAACAGAAATATGGTTATCTGTGTTGTGGAACTCACTTTTCCATGATTCTAGGAAGTCAAAGAAAAAGAGCTCTCTTCTGACCTCTTAATTTCATGTCAAGAAACAGCATCTACTGTACTGTTACAACCCTCTCCCATAGATACAAAGGCTCCTTTCCACATCTCCTTCTTTCTGAATATTTTAAATTATTTGTTTTTATCTATTTGTCTATACATTGTTAGAATTCAGGTATTAGAGCAATTTGGAACAAGGTAGTATTTCTGTCCAAAGATGTTACTTCAGATTACTTAGTTAACTTCTAGAAAAGAAAGATAATCTTACTTTGTTACATTAATCTGTAGAACTATACCATTAAATAAGCAGGAAAATACTTCTCTCCATAGCTAACAAAAAGAAACATAAATTCCAATAGTTCATACTGATATTTTCACTCTAAAGACTTAAGAGTTAATGTCTGAGACTTCTAAATCTAAGATAAATTATTTGGTGAAAAATGAGCAGGCAGAAAACAAATTTTAAATCTATAATTTGAAATGAAACATTAATGATTATAAATTTTAATGTCTAACCCATGTGTAAATACCGAATAGTTTCTTTAGTGTGAGAAACTGAAAGTGTAAATAAGGACTAAATGGTATAATAGATAATGTGAAATAGGTGTGTGTATGTGTGGGGTTTTTTTGGTACCAGGGATAGAATTCGGGACCTTGCGGTTGCAAGGCAGGCGCTGGAACCCCTGAGCTAAATCCCCGGCCCAATAATGTGAAATAGGAAGAAAAGGGCCAAAGGGGAAGGGGAAGTGGGAGGGGTAGGGGAAAGGAAAGAAGGAAATGGAATTGATATGAGAAAATGAAAAAATGGAAACAAAGTCTTTGTAAATAGGGAGGGATGGAGGGGTTGAAGGGAGGGCAGGGGAAGGGGGAAAAAATAAAAACCAAGATGGATCATGTAAAGGTGCAAATTTTCAATGATGAATGTCATTATATTGTATACCTAAAATGTACCAATAAAATAAAATTTAAAAAAATAAATTTTAATGTCTACTCATCAAATATGCTATTTTTTCTTTCTTTTCTTTTCTCTTTTTTTGGGGGGTGGGGAGTACCGGGGATCAAACTCAGGACCTTACCTTTGCGAGGCTGGTGCAGCACCACTGAGTTAAATCCCTGGCCCTTATACTCTTTTTTCAAATAAATTGAGTAACTAAAAAGAATGGCACCTATACATATATGGTTGTCATAAAAATATGGCAAATACTATTCCTACTTTTACAATTAAAAAAAAAGGGACCTCACCTGCTGCACAAGCTCAAGGACCCGAGTTCGATTCCCGGTACCAAAAAAAAAAAAAAAAGTGACCTAGAGTTAGCAGTAGGTTTAGAATCCTAAAACACTGGTCCCTTTTTCCTCCAAGGCCTCCTAATTACTGATCACATGAGTTTATCACTTAAGATCTACAAGCTTCACATTCTTCTTCTATAAGCAAAGTTTGAGAAAGAAAAGGTTCTACAACTGGACAGCATTCCAGAATGAAGATGATTCACAATGTCCCCAACTTTATAAAATTTTTAAAGCTTATTTTTCATTGAGGTACCTACATGCAATAAAATGCAGATATATTAAGTATGCAAAAAGTATGTGGTGTATCATGTAAATACCATCAAAACAAAGAACATTTCCCAATATCCCAGAAAACTGGTTCATATTCCCTCTTAATCAATATCAGCCCCTTAAGGCAACAACTATTCTGACCTCGACATCACAAATTAGTTTTGCTTGCTGTTCAGTGTCATATAAATGGAATCCTACAGTACATACCTATGTCAGGTTTCCTTCAGTATTACCTGTAAAATTCCACCAGTGTTGCTACAAATAGCATTTTAACTTGCTGTGTAGTACTATCTGAGTGTATATTTAAATTTACTGCTGTGCCAGTTAATCCTAATTGTCACCATGACTAGACTAAGAGATTTGTAGAGAGGTGTGTGAATCATCGTGACACTACACTCATTTAGTGGATTAACCCACTGATATTCAATCCTATATGGGCTACGTACTAGGAGGCAGGGCCCAGTTAGGGGAGATGAGTCACTGGAAAGGCATATCTCTTGCTGGCATTCTTGTCCTGTGCTCTGGTTTCCAGCTGCCATGAGTGAACAGCTTTGATCTCCCATGTCATTCCCATGTCATTCTGTGTACAGCCAGCCTCCGGACTGAAAGCTCTGAAGCTGTGAGCCAAAATTAACACATTCGCACCAACTTGAATCACCAGTAGTACATGCACGACTGTCCCTCTGAGTACCTTGTACTACCCAATGGGACTGTCCCGTGTTGCCCAATGGGACAGTCATACATGTACCACTAGTGATTCAGAGTCACCCAGTAGTGAGACATACAAATTATGGCCCCATCATGAATGTGTGAAACATTCTTCCCTTAAGTTCTGGGTATCATGTATTATGTCCCAGGAAAAGGAAAGGTGACCAATGGGACAGTCACACATGTACCACTGGTGGTTCAAGCTGGTGGGAACGTGTTAACTTTCGCTTACAGCTTCAGAGGTTTCAGTTCAGAGGCTGGCTCCACACAGAAGGGCATGGGAGCAGCATGGGACAGCAATACAACTGCAGCTTATCTGTTCTATTGTTGATGGGTATTTAGGTTGTTTCCAGTCCAGGCTTATTATTGAAGCTGCTGGGGGACAGGGAATTTAGCTCAGCAGTTTCACTGCCTGCTGCGCAAGCGCAAGGACCAGAGTTCGACCCCCGGTACCAAAAAAAAAACTGCTGGGAACGTGACCATTATAGTCATATAATGAAGCACTCCTTTCTTTGGGGCTTATTCTCAGAAGTGGAGGTGCTGAGTCATATCGTATATGAAAGATTAACTTAAACAGATACAGTCAAAACAGATTTCCCAAGCACTAATGTCATTTTACACCTACATTAACAACCATCTCAGAGTACCAGTTGTTCCATCCTGCCCATGCTGGTAGGGAGGCAGCACTGTCTAACTGTGTGGTTTTATTTTGCCTTTCCTGAATGACTACTCATGTTGAGCGTGTTTTCATACACTTAGGGCCATATGACTACCTTACAGTCCCTGTTCCAGTCTTTTGCCCATGTTTTAAAAATCAGATTATTTTATTGATTTATTGAATGTCGGATACATGTATTGCAAATATCTTCTCTCAGTTGGCCTTTTTACTCTTAATGGTATCTCTTAAAGAAGACAAGGTCATAATTTTATATAAAAGTTTAACTTATCAATCTTATCTTTAATGCTTTAGTGTCTAGATTTTTTAAATCTTGGCCTGCCCGAAGATCATGATTGTATCTTTCCATGTTTTCTTCTAGAAGTTTTATTTTATTACATTCTATATTTTAGGTATAGATCTATGCAAATTCATTTTTCTGTATGGTATAATACGGGGGAAGGTATATCAAGATTTTGCCCCCAAAAATGAATATTTCAATTAATCCGGAAGGATATACTGACAAGAACCACCTTTGCCTACTGAACTGCAGTGATGCTTTCTTCCACAAATCAAGTGACTTCAGTGAATTTAATCTTTAGTGTAAGTTTCAGGTCTAAAAAGCACTTTGTAACTTTTGTTTGTTATCAAAGTATTTATAAGCAAATATTTAAGCAAGAATCTGATTAAAATATTAATTCTTTTCAACAGACATGAACTCTTACTAAATGCAAGGCATTGTGCTATGTAACATAATAGGCTGTATTAGATTAACTCTTTCTTCATTAAGCAAATCAATTAACATTCACAAATATATTGAGTACCACAGGCAATGCTGATAGGAGTTTTTGGTATCCTCCTCAAGGCTATATTTCGTACACAGAATGCTCTTAGGAGGCTTAATTTGATTTTTGAGATATTCAACTTATTAAAAGTAAAAATACAAAAAGTCAATTCTTCCTTAAATCTTGTAGCTTCCACTACAAATTTTTTCTATGTTCAAAACTAACAGATTTTAGAAATCACTTTCAAAAATCTTTTAAATGATATTCCATTCACAAACTTTGTTAATAAAATGCCAACAAAATTTTTTACTACTTTTATAAATTTAATATAACTTATTTTCTTCTTAGTTCTTCCATGGTCTTACTTAATAAATATTAATTTACATATAAAGATACTTATAAATCTTGTAATAAAATAAACTTACATTAAGGTAATTTAACATCTCTGAATGGTCCAATAAAGTATTAACATAAATATTTATGTAAAAAAATCACAAATCTAAATATTCCACAATACATTTAATGTGGAATTGCATGCACAGCACCCTTATCAGCCGTATTTTTTTAATATTCTAGGTATGTAAAAGTAATAAACATGCAAATATATGTATATTCCTTGACAAAAAATATTACTACTAATCTTATTAGTTTTGATTCTCTGTTTATGCTTAATTTTAAATCTTCCTAGAGTTGGGGGACACTTTTAGCCACTTCAGAAAACACTATCCAAGTTAACAAAGATAACAGTTAACCAGAAACTGCAGCTTGTATGAGTCTTGGAGCTGCAGCCATACTTCTCACATCAAATATGATACAATCCCATTTAAAATGATTGGTGTGCCTTCTTAGCATTCTGATGTTTTCCATAATCACTTACTTCAGCTGGGACATTGAGTAGATTCTTGTCAAGTCATTCTAATGGGTTATATTAAATTATATGTAAAGTTGCTAACAAGTCTTTCACTGGGGAGCAAGGTGGGTAACATTAATTCTTTAGTCTAATTGTAGAATTCCACACCACTCCCAGGCAGGTTAATTACTAGATTGTATTTTGCTTTTCTTTGGCCTAAAGTTAGGCCACTGTCTTTTCCACTTAATTTTGAAAAACCTAGGTTATTGAATCTATTTTTGTCTAACTATAAAGATTTTAAAACTAGACAATGGTATTCTGGCAGATTATAGAACTACACAGCCTTTACAAACAATAATATCAAACTGAATTTTAGATATCTCACAGGTCTTTGTCAGCTTAGTCAACTCCTACAATCATTCTACTAATTTTTTAAACCAGGGCATATGACATAGTCTCAGCATTCACTAATACAGCTGAAAACACATATATATTTTAGAATTATACTGGACATCCCTTTCTGTCCACACATAAATCCTACAACCAAATCCTTGCTGACAAAAATTCTCAACTATAAACAAAAATCATCAAAAACAATAAACTACAGGATAAGACTCTAAAGAACTTATGGTATTAGAATTACAAAAATAATATATAGTGACAATAAAAATAATTTCCCACAATAAAACATGTAGGAATCTTGGATAAAATGTTAACAAATGTCTTTTTTTGTACAAAACTGATCTTACCAGAATGAAAAAGATATATCTATCTAACACACTGAAAAAGGAGAAGGAGATAGGAGAGGACATAGAAGGATAAGAGGAAAAGGAGAGAAGGAAGGAGGAGGAGAAGGAAGAGGGACTTTAAGCACCTGAGCTGATGACATAGCACTTTTTTTTTGGAGTTTTGAGTCTCAGTCATCTGGAGGCTTAACATTTAATGATCACATGCATACTGAGACCTGACTGGAGCCCTAGACCCATACAAGTCATAGAAATTGAACTGAGAGTACAGAATAAAGCCAGAGCATTCATAGGGCAATAACCTCAATTAAAATGGAGAATTTAAAACAGAAGAAATAAGCACATTTGTCAGTCTGGCTCTGTGATTTATGAGTGAGGTCAAAGTTTTGCCCTAGAAATAGCAGACAAGGGGCTGTCCTTATATAATTTGGGACTCAATTTTATACTACTTAAGCAAAGAAGTTTCCTACAAATGATCCTGGGTAGATAATATCTTTAGAGTACTTGGATGATTGGCCTGGGATTTAGCTCAGTGACACCATGCCTGCCTTGCAAATGCAAATTCCTGAGTTAGATCCCCTACAGGGTGGGGTGGGAGCACAAAAAAGATAGAGTACTTAGATGAAGCAAACACAGATGCTGTCAGGAGTGACAACCTTCTCTAAACAAACCACATACTGGAATGACTGATGAAAACTTTGCTGAAGAGACATTCTCAACTCTACCACAAAGAAGAGTCATTAGAAAGCAAAGCAGAAAGCAAGGTAAGATTCCTAAATGTCGGTTACAGACTACAAAACTTGTTTAAAATGATTCAAAGTATTAAAAAATTTTATACATAAGGATAAGTCTTAAGTATAAATAAAAACAAATCCACACTTAAGATAATTCACAGTAAAATTGTTTAATGTCAAAGACAAAAAAAATCTTAAAAACTGTAAGAAAAGTTACCTATAAGCAAAAAAAAAATCAGACTGATAATGTAAACCAAAGGTAAAATAATATTGATACTGTTACTAATGCCATGTTCAAAACATAAAGAAAAAATAAGAACCAACCTAAATTCTATATTACCATTCAGGAGTGACAGGAAAATAGAAATATTTGAGACAGAAACTGATAGTTTACCACTAATAGAGACCTTCACTGTAAGAACTATTAAATATACTTAAGCAAAGATGAAACTGTATTTTCAAGGATTCAGTCCCAGTGCTACAATGACTGGGGATCCAGAATATCAAGTACGTAAGGAAAAAAGGGCTGTGAAAGGTAAGAGATGCACACTCAACAGTATACAGCAGTTTGCCAAAGGGACAAAAAGGGGAAATAAGTGGCTAAGGGAAGCAAGGCAAAGATTTTTTTTCAGTAAAAATGCAAAGTAAAACATGTTGTGGCTCCATTCTGACTTACCACTATCTTGTTCCCACTCCTTAGTTTATCTCTAATGAATTACAATTTCTATCTTTCAGTTGCCTTTTCTGTAACATAAAAACATACAAATACCACAGTTTTAAGCATTCATTGTATATATACTTAGAATTCCAAAACACAAATTTCAAATGAGTGACTACTGCGTTCTATTAATAATATAAATGCTTCCTAAAGAAAACCTGTGTAAAAGGAAGAAATTTTAAAATAAAATTTTAAAGCCAAATTTTATGTTCTCCCACCTTCTGGATACTTCACATCAGAATTTAGATCCTGAAAAACACCAGCTCCTTCTGTCTTCACTGTCAGATGGTCATGCTTGCTTTTTCTTTCCTCAATGAAATAGTCACAACAGAACCACCAGAAGCTGTCACCTCTGTGGTCAACTTTTCTTCACCCACACCCTGTAACTTACCTCATTGGTGTCCTGTGACTGAGCCAGCAGTCCACAAGGTCCAGCAGCAGTGCATATCCATCTCCTCTTGTCTCCTTAAGAACATTGCTTCTGCAATTATGTATCTCACCTATTCATCATCAATGTTTCATTTTCTTTCTTTTTTTTTGAGGTACCGGGGATCCAACTCAGGACCTTGCACTTGTGAAGCAGGTGCCGGCATCACTGAGCTAAATCCCTGGCCCAATGTTTCATTTTCTACCACAGCCCTCCCATCAGCATATAAATATCCTGTTACTCCTCTCCTCCCTAAAACAACAAACCGTGACTTCTTGTCTTTCCCACTACCATTCGTCTACTTCCCTTTTCTGCTAGACTTGTATATACTCATTGTCTTCAGTTCCTCTCTTCCCATTCTCTAAATCCACTCCATAACCATTTCACCAAAACCAGGCACCAAAGTCACAAGTGAACTCATGCTGCTAAATCCAATCCAATCCTCTGGCCTTAACCAAATCTAAACTAATGCAGTATTTGATAAAGTAACTTAGGATTTAAATGTTTCTTCTTTAAAAAACAAACCAAAAAAAAAAACAAAAAAAAAATGATCATAACAGTACCTAATGTACAAAATTGTTGTAAAGATCAAGAGATAAATCACATAAAGAGTATCTGGGTCACAGTTAAGAACTCGATAAATATTAGTTAGTATTGTGGTTAGTCAACCCTGTTACTTATAATCTACTCATAGTCTAAAAATAAGAGTCTATCCATATTCCAAAACCATAATTTTGAAGATAGCATGACTCCAGAATGTTACGAACATAGATGTGATTTCAACCCGCTAATAGTATTAGGCAAATAACCTATTCCCCATCATATAAAGAATGACTTCAAAATTCCTGACTCATCCTTGGTTGTTGTCAATTTCTAAATAACTACCACCAATTCCAATCACTCTCAAAGTGCCAGTTCTTATTCCTAATTCCTCTTCAAAAGGTTGGTATAGGGGTATTTAATTATCTGCTCCAATTTTTCTCTCATTTTATGTATCTCATTAATCATCAAACCTACTCCATTCCACTTCAGTAATGAAAAAGGATTCATTTCTGTTTCTACATCCCACCATTATGTCCTGCCAGGGCAGGACCTGCCAATGTAGTTGGCACATAACAAGTGCCAGTATCCTAGCTCAAGATACTCTCTTGATATTCTCTAGAATGCTTAGATTATCTTCTCTTATTGGTTTCATGTGGCCAAGATCTTTATTATCACAATAGTGTATACAGAGCTAAAAATTATGTCTACTATCCAATGCACATTTATAAAATATATGTTGGATAGATCATTGATATAGTGATTTTCTTCCTAAGATATCAAAGCAATTTTATAAAACAATCTCATTATGATACATACTTTTCAGGGGTGAAAATGAGTTCACAGAAAAGTGAACTTGAAAGACGACTCAACAGTAGGGGAACTGATCCAAAAACTTAACTCTCTAACCTTCTAATATCAGGAAAATAACTGAATCTGGAGTACTTGTATGGATGAGATGGTAGTTTACTCTCAGTATTTGAGTTAGACCTTAATCACTGTAAATTTGGCTTTTAAATGATACCAGTTACTTAATATATTTGAGTAACCAAAGAGACATATGGCAATAACTTTAATACCAGTCAAAAAGAATTTTCTCTTTGCTGAAATTTCTTATAACAAACTTGATAAAAATCAATCTTCCAATAACTTGTACACAGGAATACATTAATACATTATACCATTTTTCCTAGGTCTTGATGACGTAACATTAGAAAGCCTATCAGTGTTTTATGCTACCTATACAGAATAAGCCAAATGATTAATTTCAGGCTTGTATATACTATTCTTATTCCCACTTTTCCCAAAGGATGTTATTTTTTAAAATCTACCACATGGGAAAGTAAACTGGCACAGAAATTATGGAAAACTCTATGGAGGTTCCTCAAAAAACTGAAAACAGTGGCCAGGGATTTAGCTCAGTGGTTACGTCTCCTGTCTTGAAAGAGCAAGGTCCCAAGTTCGATCCCTGGTACAAAAAAAATACAAACCATGAAAATAGAACTACAATATGATCCAGCAATCTCACTTCCAAGTATAGATCCAAAAAAATAAAATTAGTATAGTGAAGAGAAATCTGCACTCTAGTGTTAATTTCAGTATTACTGACACTATCCAAGACATAGAAACAACCTAAACACCATCAACAGACAAATGAATAAAGAAAATGTGTATATAAACATATAATGGAATATTATTCAGCCCTTAAACAGCAGGGAATCCTGCCATCTGTAATAACATGAGTTAATCTGGAGGATACTATGCTAAGTGAAATAAATAAACTGTAGAAAGACAAATACCGCATAATCTTACATGAAGAATCTAAAATAAACTCATAGAAACAGAGAATACAATAGTGGTTACCAGGGACTGAAGGGAAAGGGAAATAGGGTATCTTAGTCCATTTTGTGCTGCTATGACAGAATATCTGATATTGGGTAACTGATCAAGAATAGAGATTTATTTCTCACAGTTCTGGAGGCTGGGACGTCTAAAATTAAGGGGCCCATCTGACCAAGGCCTTCATGCTGCATCAGCCCATGACAGAAGGGGAAGAGCATGTGAGACAGCAGAGGAGGCCAACCTGCTTTTACAAACGCAGTTGTACAATAATTAGCACCAATTGATTCATGAAGACCAAGCATTACGAACATATCACATCATAAAGATCCCATCTCTCAATCTGGCTGCACTGGAGATTAAGTTTCCAACATATGAGCTTTAGGGGAGACACTTAAACCAGAGCAGGAGGTGATACTGGTCACGGGCTGCAGAAGTTCAGTAGCACAAGAAAAGTCCTCAACACTGAATATAAATGAGGTGACTGTATTTAACCAGACTGTGTTGTACACCTGAAATCTGCTAACGAGGTAGATCTTAAGAGTGCTCACCACAAAAAGAAATGGCATCTGTGAGGTGGTAGATATGGTGATTAGTTTGACTATGGTGAATATTTCACAGTTTATATGTAAACAAAATCATTACATTTACTCCTTAAATATTTAAACTTTTCCTTCAGCTGTACCCCAATGAACTTGGGGGGGAAAAGATTACATTTATTTTCAAGCTGAATAAAGAATAATTTCCTGAATATACACTAAATCAAATACCATTCCAATATACAAAATCTTAGTTTCATGGTTCCAGGACTCAGTGGAAGAAAATATTTCTTTAAAGAGAATGTAAATATAAAATATTACAAAAATCACTTTACTAACACAAGAAACCTTTTTTTTCAGTAATGGGGACTGAACCCAGGGCTTTCACACTGAGTTATATCTCCGACCCTTTCTTCATTTTTTTATTTTGAGACAGGGTCCCACTAAGTTGCTAGTTTGTCTACGCTGGGCTTGAACTTGTGGTCCTCTTGCCTCAGCCTCCCATGGTCCTGAGATTACAGGGATGGGGCACCACACCCAAATACAAGAAATCTTTTAACTTAGGGCACTTCTAATAGTGCTACTACTTGCCATCACGATCCTACATTACAGGTCAATTTCTTTATTTTTAAGGAAAAAATTAATTTAAAAGATTTTTTTTATTTAGCCAAGCAGCTGCTAGTAATCATGATTAAATTCAACAGATCCATAAAATAGATGGTATAATTTCACACAATGTACCAAAATCATCGGTGGAAAGCTGAAGTATACAAAAACCCTTGGTATGCAGCAATAGGGATAGAGAAGTTTGTGTTAGAAGTCAATGGAATAAAAAGGTTAGAACCACAAATGAAGCTACCAAATTAGTGGTTAATGCCAAACACATAGCAGCATCCCTGAAATTGTTTGTACAAAAAAAGGTAAACTAAACTACATTTTCCTGTTGACTAAAATCATAACTTCAGTGTGGTGCTCCCACAAGTAAATTTTTAAAATTATGCCTATAATAGGAATACTTATTTCATTATATTTCAAGGTTTTTTATTCTCCTATCACTACCAGCAAGAATTTAACAGATAGATAATATTAGGATATATAGATGTATATCAAAATGTATCCAAAGAATCCACTCAGTGTGTGTTGAAGTAATAGAGCAAATTAAATACAAGAAAGACTACTGAAGTTGGGAGATCTGAGTTCAAATTCTGGCTCTGCCACTTTCTTGTTCAGATGACTGTAAAAATCACAAACTTGTTGAGCTTCAATTTTCTGAACTGTAAATCAGGTTCACAGTAATAAACTGGCAATGATATTAAAGTACTTATTCATGGAATAATGGCAGATTTAAATAAGATGATGCATAGAAACATAAAGTAGCCAGTAATTATAAGCTATGATCCTTTCCCTAGAAATGATCAACTTCATGAGACTTGTGCATTTAAAAAACTACTTTTTCTCAGCCAGAGTTATTCAAAACTTTTCAGAAAACGAAGGATTTACACAGAATTTTTAGGGAGGAAATGTTTTGAGGAATTTCAAAAAACACATATAGTTTCTTAAAATCTGTTATTTTCACCAAAGATGAAATTATAAGTGAGAAAGCAAAGACTTCCTCTCCAGGACCTGGAACTGAGATACCTGGAAAACAACTTAATAAAGAGAAAAAGTAGATCTCTGGGAATCTGGAGGAGCTGACAGGAAAACGAGAAATTACAGAGAAGCTAGAGAAATGGAGTACAACAGAGAAAAGGACGAAGCAGTCTGGAAAGCTAATCCCAGCTCTCTCCCTGAGGAGGTCTCTGCTAACATAAGGTAAGGAGCAGGGAGCATCAGAAGAAGCTCCAGGAAAAAAACAACAGACCAGGTTGACAGCACTAGCCCCAGGAAAGCCCATGGTTTGTAAACTGCCAGAACAGAGTAGAGTGTTAGTCCAAAAATGACTGATTTGGCACAGCAGGCTAGAGTTGGAGAAGAAATCCAATGCAGTCCCCACCATATTTGAGCGTTTAATCAGGAGTCATTTGGGGAGAGGATTAAGACTAAGCTATAGAACAACTATGCTTCAGTGCTTCTGGGGTCATCCTTCCATAGTAACTAAGTGGAAGACATCTATAACAGAGAGTTGCAGAGACGGTGCAGGGTGAGAAGTTTAAGCTCAGGCTGGGATGGTCCTGCCCTCCAATTTGAAAAGCCAAGTCAGTCATGTGTGGTTTTCAGGGGGAGCTGGGTCTGAAAGTGCTGGTGTTAAAGCCAGCAGACTACTTGACCCCCATGCCCACCTACTGTCTACATCCAACACAGCTCAGTGGTTTTTAAATTTGCTTTCACCATTTGCCAATGTGATTAAGGATATGCCTCGGCCTGGACAGTTGCCACAACCTGAGGTACAAGGACACGGGGGCTTCTGGAGCAGAAGGGCACCACACAAACCCTCAGGTCATAAAGCTAGGGGAAGAAAGCTGTGACCTGGGGCACACAGAGAGACATGGAAATTAGGGGTGGCTGGAGTGAATACAGCCATAGAGCAGACACCATTGACCGACCACACCCAGCAAGAAAAGAGGGCCAGGATTCAGCATTCACACAACTCAATTCACACAATTTCACACAATTCAAAACATGAGTGAGGAAACAAAATATGTCTTACTGGTCACTCACTTTCTTTCATGCTGGAGGCTTAGGGTATTTTTTCTTATTATTTATTCATTTCACAATATGCTTATTCTTTTTTCTTTTTCTTGTCTGTTCTTTTCTGTTACTTTTATCTAATTCTATTAATTTTCTTATTCGTCTTAGTTGGGTCCTTTATCTAACTTTACTCTCCTCCTCATGGTCTTTTATTAAATTTTATTTCTTTCATTTTGTACTTCCCTACCCCCTCCATATTTACTAGTATTACTATCAGGTTTTATTAATCTTTACATATTTAGTTGACTCTATGCTATTATTATAGAATTTTTTCTACTGTTAATAGTGGTAGAGTCAGTCCATTCACTATATATTTACTTTGTCTTTGTGTCTATATTATAATTATAGATCTCATTTTAAGGGGTTTTTTTGTTTTGTTTTTTTGTACCGGGGATCGAACTTGGGACCTTGTGCTTGCAAGGCAGGCAGGAGAACCACTGAGCTAAATCCCCAGCCCTTTTTAAGTATTAAGGTTGGTGCAGCAGTAGCTTTTACTGGTCTTACAGTACACCACTATCCAACATCTTTGAGTCTATTATTGTTGGTGATTTTGATGCTATTGCCAGGGTGGCATATTTGTTGCTATTAATTGGATTTCACTGTATGACAATATCTGGGTTTTCTTTGTGTCATCAACAATTCTGTAGTTCATTTCTGAATAACTGAATTCTAGCCCCATTACAATGCGTGTTCGTCTACCCAAACTAACAGGAGCAGTTGGATTGTAACAAATGCAAAAGTTTATAGTTAGCCATGCCCAGAGCACATCATTGGACATCAGGCACTAAACTAAAGAGATCTCCATACTAGCAACAAAGTCCACTATAATCAACCTGTAACTCTCAGCATACATGAAGAAAAAAAGTAGAAACATGACAAAACAAGCCAACAAAATGCCTCCCAAAATTTCCAACTTTCACAATGCTGATCCATGGGGCATCAATGGAGAGAAAACCAAAAGACAAACACAAAAGAAGAGACCAAAGAAGAGAACAATAAGCCACTCAGTGAGCTCAGAGATGATATAACTAACTAGATAAATAGACTTATTTTCTTATTTCTTGAAGACTGCCATTCTTTCTGGAGTAAGATGGAATCTTAGTGTTGTTTTAATTTGCCTTTCTCTAATGGCCAGAGATGTTGAACATTTTTTCATATATTTGTTGGTCACTTGTACTCTGTAAAGTGTCTGTTCATTACACCTGCCCATTTCTTGTGTGAGTCTTTTATTTTGGGTAGTCTAATTTTTTTGAGTTCTTTATATATTCTGGATATTAGTAGTCTGAAGAGTGCCTGGCAAAAATTTTTTCCCATTCTGTAGGTTGTCTTTTCACTCTGCTAACTGATTCTTTTGCTGTATAGAAGCTTTTTATTTTGATGTAATTCTATTTGTTGATTCCTAATATTATTTCTTGTGTAATTGTGGTTCTGTTTAGAAAATCCTCTCCTATACCTATGACTAAAAGTGTTTTATCTATTTTATCTTCCATTAGGTTCAATGTTTCTGTTTTAATGTGTAGATCTTTTTTCTATTTTAATTTAGCCCATGATGAGAGATACAGGTCTAGTTTTAATCTCTGCAGCTATCCAGTTTTTCCAGCACTACTTGTTGAATAGGCTATCTTTCCTCCAATGTATGCTTTTGGCCTCCTTGTCAAAGATCAAATAGTTGAATGTGTCTGGGGATGTTTCTGTATCCTTTATTCTGCTCCATTGACCCACATATCTAGTTTTGTTCTAGTACTATGAGATTTTTATCATTATTGGTTTGTAACATAGCTTGAAGTCAGGTGTTGCTATACCTCCCGCTTTACTCTTGTTGCCCAAAATTGCTTTTGCTATTCTAGGTCTTTTCTGGTTCTATACAAAATTTAGGATTATGTTCTCTAAATCTGTAAAGACGCTCTTAGTATTTTGATTGGGGCTGCATGTGGTGAAAAAGGAACCCTCCTACAATGTTGGTTGGAATGTAAACTAGCACAACCTTTATAGAAATCAGTATAAAGATTTCTCAAAGAACTGAAATCAGAAATTCCATATGACCCAACTATCCCCCTTCTAGGTATCTTCCCCAAAGAGCTTAAGACATACTATAACAATACATGCATATCATTGTTTATAGCAGCACAATTCATAATAGCTAAATCCCAGAAGCAGCTTGTTTACCCATCAACAGAAGATTGTGTAAAGAAAATGTGGTATCTATATAAAAAGGAATATTACTGAACTATAAAGAAGGACAAGTTTTCTCTGTAAATAGGGAGGGATGGAGGGGTTGAAGGGCAGCAGGGGAATGGGGGGAAAAAATAAGAACCAAGAGAGATTATATAAAGGTGCAAATTTCAATGATGAATGTCATATTGTACACCTAAAATGTACCAATAACATTAATTTTTTTAAAAAGGACAAGTTTGAGACATTTGTAAGAAAATGGATGAACCTGGAAAATACAATGTTAAGTAAAATAAACTAGACACACAAGCTGAAATACTATATGGTGTCTCTCATAGAGCAAGGCAAAGTACAAAGAATAATAAAGGATGAAAACAGGGGGATGGATCTCTTGCAAATGGGAAAGAGTCTAAGAGATTAAGAACAAGGGGTGAGGGAGAAGGAAAGGGGAAATAAGTAGAATAAAGATATGCCACATACAGGAACCTAACAACTTCAATCAATGTAAATGTTATACACCGTAAACATGAGTTAAGATTAATAATATCAACAAGAATGAAAATGGGGAAAGAGAAATTAAGAGGAGGGAGACAGGAGGGAAGAAAGGGAAAAGAATTTAAAAGAAAAGAAACAAGTTCTCACAAGCACAAGGTCCCGAGTTCGATCCCCGGTACCAAAAAAAGAAGAAAAGAAACAAGTTGTATTATGTACATGTACCCATTCTCCAAGATGACTGTAAATTGCATGTACTGTAAACATGTATTAATAAATATTTAAAAATTAATAAATATATTTAATACACAAAATGATCACTGAGCTTACAAAGGACACTAATAAAAAGCTAGGTGAGCTAAAGAAAACAATATAAAACATGAATCACCAGTTTATCAAATAATTTAGAGTCCATGGAAAGGTAACAAACAAAAATAGAGGAAATTAAAAATTATATTGAAAGTATGGTCACCGTAAGTGACCAATATAAGGATGGAGTGTTAGAACTAGAAGACTGGGCTGAGGTACCAGACAATATACTCAGAGATACCTTAAAAACTACAGAACATGGAACATGTTCCAACAACTGCCAGTTGAAAAGAAGACTGAGAATAATTAAAATTAGTGAAAAATCATAAGACCACAAATGGCATGAAAAGCCTAGAGTAACTGCAGAAAATTTTCCAAGTATGGGAAAGAATTAAACATAAAGATAGGCAAAGCACAAAGAACCTTAAATAGCCACCTTCAAAAAAGAACCTCTAAATGACATATTATAGTCAAAATACCAGGAGTCCAATGCAAGCATACAATCTTAAAAGCTGTTACAGAAAAACAATAAATCACTTATGAAGGTAAACTCATTAGAATTAGAGCCAACTTCTCAACACAAACCTTAAAAGGGAGCCTGGAGTGAAATGTTTCAAACCCTAAAAGAAACATCTTACAACTACAGACTGATATATCCTGCAAAACTTTCAAAATTGAGGTAGAAATAAGGTCATTCCATGACAAAGAGCATCTTAAGAAATTCATGACCACCACATCAAGGATATCCCAGAAAGAGACAGCAGAGCTAACAATGCCAAAAAGTCTACTAGAATGAATACACCAGGTAGGGTAAGCAGTTAAGCAGATGCAAAAAAAAAAAAAAAAAAAAATCAGCAACAGGAAAATAGTGCAATGACAGCAATTAGTCAGTACCTTTCAGTAGTGACTCTCAGTGGGAAGCATCTCACCTTCCCAGTAAAAAACACAGATTGGTAGACTGGATCAAAAAACAAAACCTAGGGCCGGGGATTTAGCTCAGTGGTTCCAACACCTGCCTTACAAGCGCAAGGACTCGAGTTCGATACCCAGTACCCCCCCCAAAAAAACCCTAATAATATTCTGTATAGAAGAAATACATTTAGTCCAAAAAGAAATTCATAAACTAATACTCAAAGGATGGTAAACAATATTCCATGCAACAGGAGTCCCCCCAAAAAAGTAGGAGTAGCTATCCTATTTTCAGACAAAGTGGATTTAATGCCAAAACTGATCAGAAGAGGGAAAGAAGGTCACTACATAGTAGTTAGGGGAATAATTGAATAGGAATAGATAAGATCTATAAATATATATGCACCAAGTAACAATTTAACCAACTTCATAAAACAAACACTACTGGACATAAAAAAAAAACACAAATAAACACAATTACATATAGTAGGGGCTCTCAATACCCCATTATCACAAAAAGATCAACTAGACAAAAAAAAAAAAAAGAAGTATCAGAACTGAACCAAACTTGAACAAATAGACTTAGTAGATGTCTACAGAGTGTTCTACATCCAACAACAAAGAATATACATTATTCTCAGTAGCACATGGAACTTTTTCCAAAACAGGCTTCATGTTAGGCCATAAAGCATGCTTAAATTGAGCCGGG
>NW_004624776.1:8058225-8086917 GCF_000247695.1 Heterocephalus glaber | reverse complement strand
TTCTTAGAAGTTGTCAAATTTTATTTCAAAAAATATTTTTGTAATATGCTTTCTATATCCTTTTAAATTCTGTAAAATCTGTGGTAATGTCTTCTCGATCTTGATATTGTCATTTTAAAAATGTATAATTAATATTGCATAATAGAAAGAAAAGGTCTAAAGGAGTAGGGGAAGTGGGAGGGGTAGGGGAAAGGAAAGAAGGGAAAAGGAAAAATATGAGAAAAGAAAAAAATGGAAACAAAGTCTTTGCAAATAGGGAAGGGTGGAAGGGGTGAAGGGAGGACAGGGGAAGGGGATAAAAATAAGAACCAAGATACTCATGTAAACGTATAAGATCCCAATGATGAATGCAATTGTATTTTATACTTAAAATGTACCAATAAACTTAATGAAAAAAAAAAAACTTATCAACTAAGAAAAGCCAGGACCTGCTGGATTCACTACTGAATTCTAAAAGAATTTCAGTGAAAACTCCTTAAAACTAATCAAGACTCCATTACTCCTTAAACTCTTTAATTAAAATGAAAAGGAAAGAATACTGCTAAACTCTTTCTGGACAGCTAGCACTACCTTGACACCAAAACCAGAAAATGACTCAACTGAAAAAGAAAACTATCTATTTAATGAATACAGATGCAAAGATCCTCACAAGATACTTGCAAATAGAATTCAAAAAATCATCAAAATGATTATACAGCAGGCTGATCATACATTTAGCTCAGTGGTACCACTGCCTGCCTTGCAAGTGCAAGGTCCAGAGTTTGATCCCTGGTACCAAAAAAAAAAAAATGGTCATACATCATGACCAAGTAGGCTTCATCCCAGGGATACAAAAATGATTCAACAGACACAGATCAAAAAATGTAAATACATCACATAAATAGAAAGACAAAAATCACATTATGATCTCAAAGGAGGTAGAAAAAGTGCTTGATAAAATTCAGCATCCATTCATGACAAAAAAAAAACTTTAGGAAATATATACCGCAAGACCTTAATTCCATCTGATAAAAGCAATTTATGACAAACCTACTGCCAACATCATAATAAATGGAGAAAAACTCAAACATTTTCATCTAAAACCAGTTATAAGTCAAGGATGTCCACTATCATAACTTCTGTTGAATATAGTACTGAAAACTTTAGCCAAAGCAATCAGGCAACAGAACGAAATAAAAGGTATACTTATAGGAAAAGAAAAAGTCAAACTATCCTTATTCACAGATGACATGATCCTTTACACAGAAGACCCAAAAAATTCCACCAAGTCTCCTAGAATAAACAAGTTCAGCAACACAGCAAGGTATGCAATTAACACAAGAAAATCAATAGTATTCCTGAACACCAATAATGAACCCACCTAGCAAGAAATTAGGAAAACAAAACCATTCACAATAGCTTCAAAACACTGTACTACTTAGGAATTAAGCTAATAAAGGAAGTGGAAACTCTGTAATAAAAATAGTGGCCTCAAAGAGCAGATCAAAGAGGATATCAGAAAATGGAAAGTATCTTGTTACTTTTCTCATGTGTAAGACAAAACACTCGACACCCAAAGTTAAAGGAGGAATGATTTATTTTGGCTCACACTCTGTAGATGTTTCAGTCTACATGACTGGTTCCAAGGCACAGTGGCATAGCCAAGGGACATTACAGAGGAGAAATAGTTCACAGAGTGGCAGAGCTGGGAGAAGACAGCAAGTAGCAACTGATGGCAGCAACAGAAGCAACAGCAGCAGCAAGCTTTCTGTCATTTATATTCCATACAGGCTATCTGTAGCACTCACACCTAGGGTGGGGTACCCTTAATCCCAGCATCACATCCTTAATTCCAGAATCATCCTTAATTCCAACATCACACAACCTAGATCCAGCCACCCTCACCCATGACCGCATAAGGCTTTGAGGGGAGATCTAGATACAAGCCATAACATTCCATCCCTGGCCCCTAAAAGACTCATATGCATCCCTTTATGCAAAAGGTGTTTAGTCCATTTCTAAGATTTGCCAAACTCCTAACAGTTTCAGCACTGCTGAAAAGTTCAAGTCCAAAGTCTCCTCTGAGATTTAAGGCAAACTCTTAGCTGCGAGTGCCCGTACAAATGAAAAGAAAGGTAAACACTTCCAACATAAAATAGCACAAGATAAACATTACCACTCCAAAAGGTACAAACAGGGAGACGGAAAGGAATAGAACCAAATCAAGTCCAAAATCTAGCAGAGCAAACATTAAGTCCTGTAGTTCCATGTCCAGCATCCAGTGCAATCTGTGGCAAAATATCTACTCCAAAGGGCTTAGGTGGATCTGACCCTATGTCACTGCCAATGGTTGTAGCTCCCATGGCTTCTCTCTTGAGCCAGCTTTGCTCACTCCGTGCAGTTTTCCTCAGACAATTCACATTCCTGGCTATGCCAACCTTCTGGGGTCTTCACTGCACCTTTGTTTTCACACTCAGAATTTCACTAAATGTCCTCTCAGGAGCACACTGCCAGGCTTCCCAGGCCTTCTTCTGAAATCTAGATGGAAGCCTTCCTGATCCCACAACTCTTGCATTCTTCCTGCACCTAAAACCAGCATCTGTGGATGACGCCATGGTCTGCTGCCAGCTGGAGCAGCAGCTAGGCTTCCTCTTCTCTTGGCTGTAGGGGCTGAGTGCCTGGATTGCTGAACACTCTGAACCCAATCCCGAGGAACAAATTCTCTAGGTTGCCACCATTCTGGTGCATGGTGCTCTAGGGCTCTCAAAGCAAATTTTTTCACCTTGAGGCTGCAAAGGCTGGAGTTCTGCAGTTTCTAGTGATGTCCTCAGGCCATCTTTTCTATTATCCTGTTCCTTCTCAGCAACCAAGTTCTCCTCTGCTCTATCTTTGTAGTCTGCAGCTTTACTAGAGCTTCTTTTCTCAACAAAAACTCAAAAATGTTTTAAATCTTTTCTCAACAAAAACTCAAAAATGTTTTAAATCATTCTGCTGGCCTCTCTGCTCTTTATTTTCAACCCCGACCTGGCTAAACACCCCCCAACAGTAGCCATGTCACTGCTTCAACATTAGTCTGTCTTGAAATTTCTTCTGCCAGATTAATTAGTCCACTGCTCTTAATCTCAGTCACAGGCCAAGTCTCTGAGAAAAATGCAGACAAATTTTCAGTCAAAGCATAACCACATGATCTGGAGGCAAACAGCCAACACAGTCTGTCTCCCAAAAGAAATCTCCTGAGCGCCGTCTTTACCATGCTGCATTTCTATGAGCATTCTGGTCTTCTGAGCTCTGACCAGAATCTTCCATCAAGTAACAGCTTAAAGCATCCCAAGGCCGCTTTTTCAGCCAGCATCTCCAAACCTTTCCGAATTCTTCCCACAAGCCAATTCCAACAGCTCCTAAACCACAACGACAGGTACATTCATAGCACAACCTCACTTTTGGTACCAAAACCTGTATCAGTGCTTTCTAGAGAAACAGATTTAATGCAAGGTGAAAGCAAGGACTGGAGCTCCTCCAAAGAAATAGAAACAAGCCTTCCTTCTTCATTTCCCCTTTATACATTCAGGCAACAAGCTGCCCTAAGGTGGGTCTTCTGTCTCCTCAGCTACACTCAGAACTATGCTGATCCAATTTAGTTGGGTGCTTCTTACTCAAGTTAGCACAATCAATGAACTATCACAGAAAGATATCTCTTGTTCCTGGATAGGCAGAACTAATATTGTCAAATGGTCATACTTCCAAAGCTGATATACAGGTTTAATGCAATCTCAATCAAAATACCAACAGAAGTCCTCACAAAAAAAGAGAAAACAATCCTAAAATACATAGCAAAGTAAACCTAGGCAACAAAAGCAAACCAGGAGACATCACAATCCTGGATTTCGACTTATATTATTACAAAGCTACAGTGATAAAAACAGCATGATACTGGCATAAAAACAAACATGTAGATGAATGAAACAGAACAGAGGACACAGAAACAACTCCAGGCACATTCAACTATATAATCTTTGACAAAGGGGCCAAAACACACTGGAGAAAGGTAGGCTCTAACAAATGAGAAAAACTGGCTATCCACATGAAGAAGATTGAATCTAGACTTCTATCTCTAACCACATACGAAACTAAAATCAAAATGGATCAAAGATATAAATATTAAAACAGAAACTCTTTAAGCTGCCGGAAGAAAAAGAGGTAAAATTCTTGAAGACATAGGCAAAAAAACTTTCTGAACAAGTCCTTAAACGTGAAAAAATTAATATCAAGAATCAATAAATGAGACTATATCAAATTAAAAAGCTTTCGCACAGCAAAGAAAACAACCAACAGTGAAGAGAAAGCCTACAGAATGGGGGAAAAATTTTGTCAGCTAACCCTCAAGTAGAGGACTAATATCGAGAAGATATAAAGAACTAAAAAAAAGTAGATTCCCCTCCCAAAAACTAAAAGACAAAAATCAAAAAATGGGCAACTGAAATGAACAGACACTTCTCAGAAGAAGCAATACAAATAGCCAATAAGTACATTTAAAAAGTGTTTAACATTGCTGGCCATAAAAGAGATGTTGGTTGGAATGTAAGCTAATATAATCACTATGGAAATCAGTATGGAGATTCCTCAAAAATCTAAAATTAAAAATTCCATTTGACCCAGATATTCCCCTCCTCGTTATCTTCCTAAAAGAGTTAAAGATATCATATTACAGCGATACATGCATACCCATGTTTATAGCACCATAATTCCTAATATCAAAATCTTGGAAGAAGTCTGTATGTCCATAAAAAGATGAATGGATAAAGAAAATTTGGTATTTACGCAAAGTTGAGTACTACTCCACTATAAAGGAGAATAAAACTTGAGTCATTTGTAGAAAAATGAATGTACGTTGAGACCTTAATGTGAACTGTAATAAATCATACACAATACCTTAAATATCACATGGTTTGTCTTACATGAGAAATCCAAAGTGTAAATAAATTATACAGCAAAATTAAAGATAGATAATAGGAAAGAGAAAAAGGGACCTGTTTTTGCAAAAGGGATCTTTTTTGCAAAAGAGAAGGGCCCAAGAGATGAAGGGGGAAGGGAGTAGAACAAAGGTAACATAAAAAGAATTAAGATATTTGATGTATATAAACCTTGTCCCCATGAAAAGTGTAATCTTTACTCCAAACATGTATTAATAAAAATAAAAGCTAATAAATAAATAAAACTGTTTCTTGCTATTTAGGTTAAGGAATACTGTAGTACTTTATATCAGAGTTGACAATTAATTTTAATTATTACATGCTATTTTTATCTTACACATGAAATTCTCTTTTTTAATCCTATGACATAGAGATCCCATTTTGCAGACGATGAAATTAATGTCCAGAGAAGTTAAATTAAGGTTATAAAGCAAGTAGGCATCAAAACCAGGATTCAAAGTCAGACTTCATGAACTTAAACCAAGTATCTTTTCTTTTTAAGGATTATGGCCACTACTCATTACCTGTAGTGAAAATTTCACCATATTTGCTTTAAGTGATCTGAAGAACAAACAAATTTGTAAAAGGTGAAAATATTATACAACTCGTAATTTCCCGTAACTTTTAACCTAATTTTCAGACTTGTAACATATACTTATCAGCGCTTGCACACATTTCTAGCCACAAACCAGTATAAAGTTTACTTCATTATCATTTGCCTTACTTATGTCACTAACATTATTAACTGATGAGACCAGTTCTGCTATATACACAGTTTATTCATGAAGTCTGAAGGTACTATTCCCATATTATTCTTCACATATTAAATATAATTCCTTGTCTTGTAAAAGCTCCTAGAGTCGTTGGGTATTACATACAGCATTAGATTTGCTTTTGTTAAGTTTCTGATTCACACACACAACAGCTATGCATAACAGAAACTTTTAAAATTTTAGTATGGAGAAAGAAAGTTTGGAGAAATACATTGTAGCCCATTCATCTTTCCATTTGTACTACAATATATATACATGAGTATATAAATCAAATCTATATTATGGGCAGGTAAGAAAGAACAAAGAAAAGGAAGAAATAATGCTAGTATTTTTCTAATGACAAGTTTCCAGTTTAGTACTCATGAATGGGAAAATGTTATCCATCATTTTTGTATAATTTCTTTGTTCAATTAGTTACTATACCCATATTTGAATTTATTATCAGCTTTAAGCTTGAAACTGAAAGTACACTTCAGAAACACTGACTTTCAAAAAAAGACATTTCATTATATACAGAGAAAAATTTCACATTCTAATAGACGATAATGTCATTATTTCTTTTTCCAGTATTTACTTTGGAACTTCCATTGTAATAACCCAATCACTCATGAGACAGGGCCTTTTTGAGGGATCAAGGTTACCCTCTCCAAAACACCTGAAGGTGGATACATCAGAAGAAAACAACTACACTGTCCTAAAAAAGAAGTCTCAGCTAGTGTTTTTACCAGAGAAACAAAATTATCTGTAACTCACTGAAAAAAATCCTGGAAGAATAAATTAACCACTTTTCACAGTCCTTCAAATGTTTTTAGAAAACTTCAAAAGACCAGTTAAATAAATGATCACAGTTACTGACCAAAGGAACTTACTTCCTATGGTGCAACACTTTGGCCACAATACCACTTCACAATAAAGCATGCAGAAAGTCAGAAAGACCTGAACAGAGATATAGCAAAATTTACAAGCCAGGGTGTTGTGGCTTGTGTCTAGATGTAACCCCCTAAAGGTTCATGTGGTCATAGGTGGGGCTTTTTTAGAGGTGGCTACATCTAGAGTGTGTGATGCTGGGATTAAGGGTGTGTGATTATTAAATTAGTCCACTGATTAGTTTGGCATACTTCTGGATAGAATTAAGAGTGCCCCATCATAGATGTGAGTGCTACCCAAGGGTGAGTAGTCCAGATAAAATATAAGGGATGGAAAGAGGGCTAGGGTGGTTACTTGTTACTTGCTGCTGGTACCTTGCTGCCTTGTTGACTTCTGCCTGCCTTGCTTCACCAAGAACTGTTTCTCCTCTGTGATACCCCTCTACTATGCTACCC
The DNA here is from genome assembly GCF_000247695.1 of Heterocephalus glaber. Next base: position 8,079,873 of record NW_004624776.1, on the reverse strand, counting down.
TGCCTTGGACCCTGCCAACTATGAACTGAAACTGTAAGATAAATAAACCTTTCTTCCTTTAACTTTGTGTATCAGGTATTTTGAAAATAGTTTTAAAAAATAACTTTTAGTTAGAAAAGTAACTAAGACACACGGTATCCCAGGCCTCAAGCTTCTCACTTGTAAAGTTAAAGGAAATATTCATTCAGTTAACTGAATACCTACTATGCACCAAACTCTGTGTTAGCAATGAAAGTTTGTTATTTGGTTTTTGTTGAGTAAATAAAACTATGTTTCTAATCTTGTAGAGATACAAAATAAATGCAATGCGATAACTGCTTTGAACAAAATAAATGCTTCTGCAAATTGAAAAAGGTTCCAAAGGCAATCAGTTGAGCACAGACTTGAAGAATGAGTTGCTGAGAGATAGGGATAATAGGTACTCCTCAGAGAAAGGACACACTGTGAGTGTACAAGAAAACAAGAAAGAACAAGAAGAGGGGGCCGGGGATTTAGCTAAGTGGTTCCGGCGCCTGCCTTGCAAGCGCAAGGTCCCGAGTTCGATCCCCGGTACCAAAACAAAAACAAAAACAAACAAACAAAAAAACCAAAGAAGAGACAGGTTTAATGTAGATGATGCACAGGCTGGGTGTCAGAGATAGGAGCCTAAGAAATTTGACCTTTAAGTAATGATAAGCCACTTAAAACACTGTTGGTGAAGTTCCTTTTACACTAACACTGCAGGTTCAAGCCAGTGAATTTCATTTCTCCACCATTTATTTCATTTCAAGTTGTTAATCTCCTTAAGCAAACAAAAAAAAAACTATCTAAGTTTTAATGCTGATACATGGAACCTAAAAGACTTTACTTAACTGATAACTTTTAGAACATCTATTAATATTCCAGTTGTAAAGCATTCTAAAAGCAAGATATGACAAGTGATTTACTTCTGCTTTTTATCAAATACAAACTGAATATGTAAGGTGTGAAAATTATAAACAAGACATTCAATTTGTACATCCTCCAAAAATACTTTTTCATATTTTGATCAAATAAAGCTTTACTCTGAGAACCAATTACCTAGAAGTAAGAGAATATGAAGTCCCACTTACCTGTGTTCTGCAGGAACAGGTGGCGGCCAAACAGCAGGATCTCTAAATGGTTCTTCTTGACAAGATACAGGGAAATCTGGAGGCTTGTCAATTTTAAAACTTTCTAAAGTGCTGACTATACTTTTAACTTGTTCATATTCTTCTAATAATTCCTGCCGAACCTTAAAAAAAAACCCTTTATGCTAAACTGTTTCAAGTTCATATAAATTATAAATAAAATGATACAAAATACAAGTCTTTAATGTTATTCAAAGTATGCAAAAATGTGTCATTAAAACAGTCAAACAGAAAAATCTAGAGAATCTGAAGAACAGAGACAGATTTGAAAAAAACAATTTTATCTCTTCATAACAAATTATATATTTTTCATAATGGAACTCCACTTCTACCCAAGAATATAATGATAATCAATACAATTTAAATAACTAATAAGTAATAACCATTCCCAAAAATCTAGTTTTGCTAAATCCTTTTAATAAATTTGCAAATATATTGTATTGTCGGCCAAAATTTTCTCCAGCATTTCCTACCCTTGTATCACTAAATATGAAATGCCTGCCACAAGTGTTAAAAAGCCAGAAGCATCATAATACTATAAATTATGCACTTCATATTTTCCTGTAAATTCTCCTTTCCCTAAAATCTGATTCTTTTTCACTTGGTTTAAATTCTTTCAAGTACTAGGTAAAGCTTTTGAGCTCAAGACAAGATTTTCCTCTATGTTTAAAAAATGTATCTGGCTTCTTCCTCTGGAAAACACCAAATGGTGGATGAGGCCAGTGCAGCAAGGGCCCCAGGAAAAGGAATAGATTCCTATCACCAAGCTGGGCCTGCTGGTCAAGGAGATGAAGATCAAGCCCCTGGAAGAAATGTATCTCTTCTCCTTGACCATCAAGGAGTCTGAGATTATTGACTTTTTCCTGGGCACACCCCTAAGGATGATGTTCTGAAGATCATGCCGGTGCAGAAACAAACTCTTTCTGGCCAGTGGACCAGGTTTAAGGCATTTGTCTCCACTGGAGACTACAATGGTCATACTGGTCTGGATGTAAAGTGCTCCAAGGAGTTAGCTACTGCCATTTGAGGAGCTGTCATCCTGGCCAAGCTCCTCATTGTCCCTGTGCGGAGAAGCCACAAGAGAACGAGATCAGCTAGCCCCACTGTCCCTTGTAAGGTGACAGGCTGCTGTGGTTCTCTATTAGTGCATCTGACCCTACCGTCTGAGGTACTGGTGTCATCTCAGTCGCTGTGCCCAAGAAGCAGCTGCTGATGGCTGGCACAGTGCTGATGACTACACCTCTGCCAGGGACCGCACTGCCACTCTGGGTTAACTTCACCAAGGCCATCTTTGATGCCATCTCCAAAACCTACAGCTACCTGATCCCTGACCTCTGGAAAGAGACTGTGTTCACTAAGTTTCCCTACCAGGAATTCACTGACCATCTTGTAAAAACCCCTTCCACAGTCTCTGTACAGAGGATTTCAAACTCCAGCAGTAGTCACAACATAGCATTTTTATACAAGAAGAATAAAGTGGACAAATCTGTCAAAAAAAAGAAGAACTATTTGAACATGTACTATGTGGAAATTATTGTGTTTTCAGACTCTGGATTCACACAAATTATCAAAAGCAAACATAAAGGTTGAAAATTATTTTTCTAAATTCATTTTAACCATTTTAATTCTTTTTAATCAGAAAGCACATTTTACTACATAGCAGAACATAAGAAATTTTCTCATCTTTACCTTAAATACACTGAAAAGAACATATGCAGAAGTTACAGAACCAAAGAAAAATCTAGGTAAAATTCAACTGTTAATATATCCAATTATGTAATATGCTTAACTAGGAGAAATGAAGTTTACAAACTGAAAGAAATACAATGAAATATCTGAACAGAAACAATCATCATTTCACACACACACTTCTGCCTATGGGTAGTACAAATAATAGAAGAAGTAAAAATTTCAATCTGACTTAGAGCAAGTATGGTGTTCTCATTCTCGTTTGGTAACACAAGCTGGGAAATAAGCCGAATTTACCCTCAAAACTTGGTAAAACACTAATTTCTGGAAAAATTAGAAGAAATACTTGAAAGGCATTAACACATTAAATGGAAACTTCAAAGCAATCCTTTGACTTTGTATTTTAATTTTTAAAAGATTTTAAGTTTTAAAAATAATTGAGGAAATTATAATTCAAGTTATTAACTGTACTACTATATATATTCAAGTAAGGTCAGAAGACAGCAAATATATTAATGTTTTTTATTAGATTACTGACTCATTTGTATTTGTACAGAGCCTTGCAAAAAAGAAAAAAAAAAAAAGCTTCATGAATGGGCCAAAACTACATGTAAAAAAATAAAGAAGAAATGGCAAGTAGAAATACACTATTTTGGGGCCGGGGATTTAGCTCAGTGGTTCCTTCACCTGCCTCACAAGTGCAAGGTCCCAAGTTCGATCCCTGGTACCAAAAAAAAAAGAAATACGCTATTTCAAAACTTTACAGTTAGTTAGGAAACTGATTATATTTCAAAACACTAAAAATAGGTTCAATTCAAATTAAACACCTACAAAATATACTTCACTGAAGATATGATCAAAAATATACAAAATATTAACTAATGAAGACATTAGAAAATTATTCAGAATACATTTGAAATATATTTCAGCATTCAGACAAATAAGAACTATTTACAAAATCTCAAACTAACTTTGTAACTCCAATCTCTCAAGTATAATAGACTGCTGCTGTCTTCATCACTAATGTGAGCTTACCTGATGCCATTTGCCTTTGATAGCTGGATCTCTCACTGACTGGCAATGTCTCTGAATCTGTTGTATCACTCCCTGGTAATACACCATTGATGAGTCATAATTTCCCAGAAGAGCATATTCTCTTCCTTTCTTTGCATTGTCACAAATTTCAGCCAAGTTCATCTTTCAGAGACCTAAACAAAACAATGAGTTTTAAAAAATTTTAGCACCGACTTTAAAATATTTTTTTAAAATATCTGCTTAAAGCTATTTTGAAAGTCAAAATAGTTACCTTTCCTTCTTTGAGGTTATCTTATAATACTGAACCATGTTTCCAATTTTGGAAGTACAAAGTAGATCACAAAAGAACACCCAAGGAGATATTAGGGAAAGCAGCTCTAAACTATTTATTTATTTATACATCAATGAATTTGACACCAGTATTCCTCACTCATTTATAATTACAAGCTGCAATAATAGTAAAAATGAATTGGCTTTGTTCTAATCAATTTATTCCTAACAATATAGAGATATATGAATATCATATAAATAAACAAATATGCTATAGTTTCCACTGATGTCAGCTAAAATCACAAAAATTAATTTTCAGCAAGATTTTTTTTTTGTCCTGAGAATAAAAGGTCATACTTAAGGAACATATTTTGAAGAACAGCCTACAGCCATCCATTCATCATTTATATGAATGTAATTGCCCCATATAATTGAAATCTAAGTAAAAATCTATGCGTTAAACTACTTGAGTCCTCCCTGAACCTCAACTTGTAATCTTCTGGCTGTGCAAATAACTATCATTAATCTTTCCTTTCTACAAGATGCTAGGAAGAATACTGTATGAACCTCTGATTTCCACCAAAAACCATCAGGCCAGTAGTTCTAGCTTTTCTCCAGACTTTCCAAAAGTCCCTTAGAATCATTCAAAGATTCTGTACAAAGATAATTTCCTCCCAAGACTACAAAAATAGGAAGGCCAATGATAGAGAAGATGATATCCTGGGAAAGAGTCCAAATTGCCCTCTTCCTGGAATAGTAAACCAATGAATATATGTAGTAGAAAAATGAAAGTATTTCTTAATGCCTTCCTGAGGGAATTAAATTTTGATTTGGGTAGCCTGCCTCCTTCCTGACTCTGAATATCACATATATTGGGTTTTTTTGGGTACCGGGGATCGAACTTGGGACCTTGTGTTTGCAAGGCAGGCGGCAGAACCACTGAGCTAAATCCCTGGCCCATATCACATATATTCTTAAGAGCTTCAAGAATTCCTCCTCAAAATTAATCATAACTGGTTCTATGCATTTCAACTGACTCCAGACATTCCTGAAATAACTGTATTTTAGCATATTACATACACTTATGCAACTGTTAAGTTCCATGAAGGCAGTATTATGTTACTTGCGACTCACACTTGCAGCAAACAGTACTCTACTGGTACACAATAAGAAATGTCAGTGTTTCGGGAGATTCATATAGCCACAAAATTCAGGACAATCACAGAAAGCCTCTTCTTCAAATTTACAACATTAACATGAATAAGATTTTATTACAGTAACAGGCTGTAATTAATACATCCAGTAGAAACAAAACTGCTCCATAAATAATTTTCTCCAAAAATCACTGTGAGACAAAACTAGCACTAATTCTGCTAAGTGTAGGTAAACCACTATGCAGGATAAAAATGCCCTGATGTACAGAAATGGTCAGCAAATTTTTTCTATAAAGGGCCAGACCAGTAAATAAGGTTTCGCGAACTAGCAAACAAAACAGAGAATATGCTGCAAGTACTTATATGAGAAAAATTTCCTTAATTTTTATTGATGAAATTCATAATACTATAGTGGTAACAACTGAATATAGCTTTCTTTAAGACAGGTTTCCCAATGAAAAGAACAAAACTGTTTTTAGGGCTAATATTTCACTTAAAATTCAAAATTAGTGTTCCCTACCATTAAAATCAATCACAAATGTTCATATATTAGTACTGATCTTTAATTAGATATTACATATCTCATCTTTGAAAATGTCTTTTTTCAAAAAGTATCAGACACTGCCACATACTAATTTCTATTCAGTATATTCACTGGGAGGCAATGAAAGAATTTATTCTTCTCTTCGTATTTGCCTTTTTTCTTGTCATTTGTTTGCAGATTAGTCACTTTCAATTAAAGGATAAGTAAAAGGAACTGGACTGAGTTAAATGGATTTTGTTATATGGAAATTTCCTTTACACTTCCATCAATGTCTGTAAAATACTGCTGAAACTAGCTTTAGATCTGAAAATTAATCTACAGTAACTGGGTGGGAATGGAGATCTCACTTCTTTAACTTTTGAAGTAGGGAAAAGCTATGTAAAATAGCTTGATATTACGTGTTATTCAAACATCAGTTGACACTAAAATAACAGTATTCCTTTCAATAAAAGCACTGTTTTGTCTGGTAATTTTATATTGCATTAAGAAACATTATTGAGTCTACAGCAAAAAAATGATTTCTAAAACCATTCAGCTTTCAATAATAGCTATTTAGAGCAGTTCTTCTCATTCAGAAAAATTTCAATTTCAGCGCTAAGCTCAAAAGTTTACAATAAAGCTTTTCTACTACTAAGCCATCAAACTGATGTCTGGAGAGGATACTGTATTCAGTTTCTATTTCTGACAAAAATTCATGGAACTAGCAATGGCTAGGTCCACAAGAGCAAATGCTAACATTTCTAGTTCCTTATCACATAATTCAAATGTTATATGCAAAATGCCTAAGAAATAACAGTGAGTGATCATTAATTTTAAATATCTTATGCATATTTTCACAGCTTTATTAACTTATTTCTGTTCTGTACAATTTTTACCCTTATTGGTTCTAACACATCTTGGCAGATTCTACTTCAGGTTGGACAGAACTAGTGTTTGCTTAATTTTTTTGAAAATATTCATGTCTGCAGTTGTTCCACACACAGTATTCATTAGGACTAATTCTTCAACAGCTTCAAACTCAGCATTGACATCTTGAATAAACAACAACTGAGCAGTACTGGTAACATCCGCCAACTCATCAAGAGCCGAGGAAAACCACTCAAAATCATTTGTTTTGTTTTGTAATTGATTAATGATGTCCTCAACTCTTCATGAAACTGTTCATGCCAAAAGGCTAATACTTATTTTTAAAAATTTATTTTCTCCAGACACAATTCTGTGCCTTCTGCAATCCAAAATGATTTAGTTAACTCACTATTGGTAAATGATTCCCTTGCTTGGCTAACAAACGAGCCACTCTAGGTGCTACCTCATTTTCGTTTTTTAATTCCGTGAAGAACCTCTACTCGATTAAGATGTGTTTTCTAATTCTTCTAACCATTACTTTCTTGTGAGTTGGGAATACTGTGATGAATTCTTAGACTGGTAACATGAATATATCTTGTATTTCCCTTCAGCACAATTATAATGTCACTGCATAATAAAATGTTTTGTTATCTACTAATCCACAATTCACCGTGCTTTAAAGGTATTAACATTCCAAGACTTTTTCATCTTTTCTTGTTTTGACACAATGGGTATGCATGACAAAAAATAAAGCAAAATGTATGGTATTAGTAGGCACTTGAAACACTGATTACAATGCACCAAGCAGCAATGCACAGCAATGAGAATGCCACAAGTCCCTGACACAACTACTCAACTCTGCCATTCTAACCCAAAAGCAGCCATGGACAATATGTAAACAATTAACTGTGGCTATACAATATTCCAATAAAATTTTATTTATAGACATTAAAATCTGAATTTCATTTATTCCACATGTCACAAAATATTCTTTTGATTTTTTTTCAACCATTTAAAAAATGTGAAAATCATTCCTTGTTCATAGCCCATTCAAAAACAGCATGCTATACATATTTGGTCCCTGGATTGCTGTTTTCTGATTCCTGCTCATAACTTCTATCTAGAATCCAGAGGGGAAGCAAATTAAATGCAAAAGCAGCAGAAGAAAGAGTTATAGTAAAGCTAAGGAAATAAATCAATGAAATAAAAAACAGAAAAACAAAGAAATTTCAATATGGTCAAAAATAGGTTCTTCAGAAAGATCAATAAAATGAATGAAACTCCAGTTAGGTTGGCCAGGAAAGAGAACAATCAAAGTCAGAATTAAAGGAGGACTACCACTACAAATATTAGAAATACTTAAAGTTTAATGAAATGAACAAATTCTGTGATGGTCACAACATACCAAAGTTTACTCAAGCAGAAATAGAAGCTGGGATGTGGTGACACATACCTGTAATCCCAGAATTTGGGAGGCTGAGGCAAGAGGATTGCAAGTTAGCCAGCTGAAGGTCAGTCTGCACTACAAAGTGAGATGCTGTCTCAAAGAGGAGAAAGGAAGATGAGGATGAGGAACAGGGGGAAGGAGGAAGAGGAAGAAAAGAAAGAAGAAAGCAAGGAGGAGGAAGGAAAGGAGAAAGAGTAACCTGAATAGTCCTGTATCAATAGATAAAATTGAATTTGTAATTTAAAACCTCCCCACCTTATCTCTCAAAAGATCACTCCAAACCCAAACGGTTTCACTAGTGAATTACACCAAGTACTTACGGAAGAAATAAAACCAATTCTAAACAAATTCTCCCAGAAAACAAAAGCAGCAGAAACATTTTCAACTTACATTTAAGGCTATTATTACCTTGATACCAAAACTGAAGATATTATAAGAAAATGGCATACCAATATTCTTCATGAACACAGATACAAAAAAAAATGAAATTTTAGATAATCAATCCAACAATATATGAAAAGGATAATGCATTAAGACCTAGTGGGGTTTATCTCAAAAATTAAAGATAGCTTGTATTTTAACACCAATCAATATTAAGAAATAGAGCTGAAATAAATGATCAACTCAGTAGAGGCAGAAAAGCACCTGAGAAAATTCAACACAATTCATTAAGAAGGCTTAGCAAACTAAGAATAAGAGTGTCCTCAACCAAATAGAAAGCACTAATAAAGGTTTATCAATGAAATACCTATATCTAGCATTGTATTTACTGTGAAAATCTAAGTGCTATGCTTCCAAGATCAAAAACAAGGCCAGTGCAGAGGATTTAGCTCAGTGGTTCCGCCACCTGCCTCGTAAGCACAAGGTCCCAAGATCAATCCCTGGTACCAAAAGAGAAAAAAAAAAAAAAAACAAGGCCAGGATGTTTGCTTTCACCTCTTTGAGCTGGGAATTTAGTTCAGTAGCACCAAGTCTGCCTGGCAAGCGCAAGGTCCTGAATTCGATCCCCGGTACCAAAAACAAAACAAAACAAAAAAAATCCCGACGTCTCTTTGATTCAACATCCAATCTACAGGTTCTAACCAGTGCAACAGGCAATACACAAAAATACCAGCCATATAGATTGGAAAAAAAGTAAAACTGCTTTTATTCACAGACAAAATCATTAATGGAGAAAATCCTAGGAAATCTACAAACAGCTCTAGAACTAGTCAGTGAATTGTGTAGGCCTCAGGATACAAGGTCAATATACAAAAAATCAACTGTATTCATATCTATTAACAACAAATAGTTGGAAACTAAAATGAAAACAGTTAAACCATTCAAAAGTGCTAATTACCCAAAGATATTTTTTAAAATATGTGCAAGATGTATAAACTATTAATGACCAAAAACTAAAAGAAATTAAAGATAACCTGAATTAATGCAGATATATGTGAATGTTTCCATGAGCTGAAACACTAATTAGTAAGATGTCTATTTTATCTTGAAATTGATCCAGAGTCAAGGCAAACCAGTCAAAATTCTTTTGTTTAAAAAAAAAGGCAAGCTGGTTCTAAATTTTACATGGAAATACAAAAGATACAGAACAGACAAAATAGTTTTGAGAAAGAAAAGTAGGAAGAATTATACTGATTTCAAACTTTACTGTAAAGTTACAGTAATAACAGTGTGAGAATGACATATACACATAGATCAGAGGAACAAATTAAAGAGTTCAGAAATAGATCCATACATATACAGCCAATTAATTTTCAACAAAGGGCCCAAAGCAATGCAATGAGGGAAGGACAATTTCTTCCACAAAAAAAGATGCTTTTAAAAAAAAAGCTGGGATTCCAGACGGAAAACAAAACCAAAAACTGACCTTTAACCTTTACATCATATTCAAAAATGAACTAAAAATGGACTATTGACCTAAATAGAGTTAAAATTATAAAAAATGTTCAGAAAACTACCTAAACCCAAGGTATTTTTTTTACATTAGTTCCCCAACTCCCATGGGGCAATTAGAAAAGGGCCAGGGAAACATCTGCATATACAGAAAAGGAACCCTAAATTTACAGACCCTGAATTAATCACAGTAAACAACACATATGCTTCTCCTTTATTCCAAAGGGAGATACTTGTATCTTCCAAGATTCTTGGCAAATGGAACCTTTGCTCTGAGACAGACACTGTATCTATTCTCCTGAGTAGTTCAGCTGGGCATCTCCTTCCATCCTGAGGAGCTCCTCTGCCTCTGTTGTCCTTGTTTATGTACCACATTACCTTTCTCTTTCTTAGTTTAATCCCTGACTTTTTTGTTTTTTGGGACCGGGGATTGAACTCAGGACCTTGCACTTTCGAGGCAGGCAGCGCAATCACTGAGCTAAATCCCCGGCCCTCCCTGACTTTTATGGAATACATTTTCCACAGATGGGGGATGAAGTTTTTGAAACTACATATGCCTCCAAATGCATTTATTTTACTCACACTTGAGTGATGGTTTGGGTGGTTATTAAATTCTAGTTTGGAAATACTTTTCCTTCAGAATTTTGAAGGCACTGATACATTCCCTTTCAGGTTTTAATATCAGGTTAAGACAAATGAAATCATTCAAATCCCTGATTCTTTATACATCATCCACTTTTCCCCTTTTCTGCAACTTGTAGAATATTCTCTTTGACATATTTTCTAACATTTTTGATGTGTTTTGAAATGGACCTATTTGCGATTCATTCAATGTACAAATTAATGCCTTCCAACTTTAGGAAATTTTCTGAATGATTTCATTGATAAATCCTTCTTACTTTTTTGTTTTCCTTCTGAAAAAATCTTTTATTCAAATATTAGACTTCCTAGACTGGTCCTGTAAATCATCTTCTCTCCGATCCTTTTCTTCTTTTGCTTTGCATTCTTAGAGACTTTTCTCAACTTTATATTCTAATTCTTACACACTTTGTATCTTTTTTTTTAAGAGTAGGAAAAATTACTGAGAGAAAGATAGTTTCTGTCTAAGAGAGACAGAAGGAGGACCAGAAAATAGGTTACCCACTCAAGGGCAAAGCCATGAGGTACATTTTGTATTTTTAACATCCCCCAAAGGTTTGTGTGTTAAATAAAGGCTTAGTCTCCAGCATGGCACTAGTCAGAGGTTGTAGTAGCTCTAAGAGCCTTTAAAAGCCACTAGAGCCTAGTGGTAGTGAGAGATCTCTTAGTTCACAGGGTGGGGTGGGGGTGGGGTCCAGCCCTACAAGGGAATTGTGGGATGTTAGTCTCTTGCTTTCTCTTTTAATACCACACATGAGGTAAACACCACCAGATGTTCCCTCAAGATGCACTGTGCTAGGGGCAACCCACTTTCCAGTCCCCCTTATGTCTCTCTTAGAGGCTTTCTCTCAATAAATTTTCCTACTCTGAAAAAAAAAAAAAATGTACTGTGCTGCCACAGGCCCAAAGTAATGGGACTTTGCAGTCATAGACTGCAATCTCTAAAACTCTGAGCCAAAATAAACTTCTCTTCTTTTCCATTGATATTCTTAAGTATATTACTACAGTAATGGAAAGCTGACTAACATTATACTCAAGTAATACCACAAAATATAGAACATTTACAGCTCCCGAAGTGGATCCTTCAAATCCCTTCCCAGTTAGTTTTCTTCTACAGTAATCACTATTCTGAGACCATTGATGAATTTCACCTACTTCTGTGCGTGTGTTACCAAGTTATACTACCAATCCAAACCTCTACTTTTTGGAGATGTAATTTTCATACAATTAAATTCATGAACTCTACGTATATAAGCTGATGAGTTTTAAGAAGTATATAAACTAGGGGCCAGGGATTCAGCTCAGTGGTTTCGCTGCCTGCTGCGCAAGCGCAAGGACCTGAGTTTGATCCCCGGTACCAAAAAAAAAAAGAAGTAGTATATAAACTGCACCACAATGGAGACAGTGTCTCTGTCACCTTGGAAAACTCCCTTTTGTCACTTTCCAGGTAATCCCCAACCCTGTGTATTCTTCTGTTCACTTCTCACTATAGTCTTGTCTGTTCCAGAATTATAACAACTTAAACTCTGGTGTTTGACTTCACTTAGAAAATGCTTTTGCAATTCAAACCTGTCCTTTTATGTAACAGTAATCCGTTGCTTTTTACTGCTAAAAAGGATGCAGATATACTAAAATCTGTTTATTCACACATGCTTCAGAATATTTCTACTTATGTTACAACTAAAATTACAAGAAACAATGAAAATAATTCACCAGAGCAAGAGTCACTTGATTCGATTTATAGGAGAATTATGCCATTAGCGAAAGCATCTGATAATTTATTAGTTACTATAAAATAAATACATTTAACAACATAGGGATGTCAATTGTGGTGGCACACACTTGTAATCGCAGCACTTTGGGAAGCTGAGGCAGAGGGACTGCAGGTTTCAGCTCAGACTGGGCAACTCAGTGAGACCCTGCTGTCTCAAAATAAAATGTAGAAAACGATTGAGAATGTAGCTCAGTGAGAAAATCCTGGGTTCAATCCTCAGTATTCTCCCCCAACACATACAACCCACAGGGCTGGGGATTTAGCTCAGTGGTTCTGCTGTTTGCCTCGAAAGCACAAGGACCAGAGTTTGATCCCTGGTACAAAAAAAGAAAAAAACAAAAAAGCTACTTGATGCCTCACATACAACCCACCATAGGAATAAAACAATTTTAAAATAAACATATCTAAAAAATAATCTAACTTAGAGCATTAAAACTTACAATCATGGAAACTACCCAGAACATTTAAAGCATCTAAAGACAGAATAAGCAAGTTTAAAAACTGCAGAGTAGGAAGAGAAGATCCATCATATGTCTATTATGAATTCCAGAAAAAAAAGGGAAAAAGGCAATATTCAATCATTGTGGATGAGAATTTTCCAAAACTGAAAGAAGACAAACTTCTCAGTTTCAAAACAAGCTCACACCTAGAGATAGGGACTGAAGAATGTTTAAAGTAATAGAGAAAAATGAAAGAGTACTTACAAAGAAAGAATACATGAACAGCCAACTGTTAAAGAGTAACACTGGAAGCCTAAAGACAGTGGAATAGTATCTGGTGGGGTGTAAGAGGGTTTTCAACATAGACTATTTATCAAACTACACTACTCAAGTTTATATTTTGTGAAGGCAATTGTTATGGTCTATAGACTAGATGTCCCCTCCAACCTCACGCAGTCATAGGAATTTTTCAGAGGGCTGAATCTAGAGTGTGTGATGCTAGGATTAAATGCATGTGATTACTAAATCAGTCCACTGATTGGTTTGGCACCGCTCTAATCTGGTAGTCTTGGTAAGATGAAAGGGGTAGAAAGATGCTGTTAAGGTCTCCTTGTTGCTTTGCTACCTTCTGGCCACCATGAAATATTTCTCCTCTGCAAGGCCTATCTGCCACATCACCCTGCCTTAGAGCCAGCTAATTATAGACTAAAACTCTACAAACTGAGTTAAATAAACCTTTCCTCCTTTAACTCTGGGTGTCGAGTATTTTGTCTCAGCAACGAGAAAAGTAACTAACAGCAAAATCTTCAGACAGAAAACTCTGGGTATGAATCTAGGCACCATAAATTTTTAGTTATGATTTCAGGCAAAAGATGAAATTTCTTTAGGCCTCAATTCTATCCATAAAATAGGAAAAAAATATCGTAACAACATTTTAACTTTAATATGATAATATTAGCATCATTCCTGGCACATAATAGTCACAGAATCAGTGTAAAACATTATATTTATTCACACTCAACATTAATACAGAGGACTGAAGCAGCTAATTTTCCTCATAAATAAGAAATTAACTCATCCAGCTTTCATAATTTCTAAAAGTTATGCTATAATAGCTATACTATTAAAATCTTAATTGCTTTTAACCATAATCTTGAAATTCAGGGGGTTTTTAAATCTCATTTATTATAAATTAGAAGCATTCCTGGCCTTTTAAAAGGTCAAATTAAATCTAAAGAACACATGAAATATCTTAGCAATGTCTAATATTTGACAATACCTCTTATTTTGAATTTATCACATATTCCAAAAATTGAGTTCAGCATTTTCTTGCCATGTTTAGTGTTAAAGTGACCCAGTAATGTTCCACACAAAACAATCCAAGTAAGAACCTCAAGGAGATCTCTACATTCAGACTGAGAAGAGCTTAGCTCAAACGTATGCTCAAAGGAAGAACAATGCTTTAATGGGTCCCAGAAAATGGTGCATCAGTCTGTCGTACTCAGATTTTAACAAAATAATTCTTAAAGTCACAGTTCCAACCTACCTCTTCAGCTTCACCTCCAACTACTCCCTTCTGTCTTTTAAATCTAGCATCCCCCATAACACACAAACACTACAAACTTTCTCTCCCAACATACTTCAATTTCCCATACCAAGACTGAGATATATAACTAAAAAATTAAAAGCCTGTATTCAAAACTCAAGCCTGCTTAGGGTAACATTAATATAATTTTTAAATAAAATCAAAGTATTTACAATTATTTTGTCTCCAAACTAATTTTATATTACTAATGTCTATCTAATTCAGTTATATGTACAATATATAGGGAGCTAAGAAAAAAAAATTCTGTTTTAAACTGTTTTCATTCTCCTACTCCCTTACATCTCTCATATTGCTCCTTTTCCTTTTATGAGTTGTAAATTCCTGAAAGTAGATGGTTATTTAGAAACACTGAAGTAGCCTCAAACCAACTATTGCTATGTGAAGTAAATAACACTATTAGAACAATGCTAACAAATCAAGTGTTTCTTCATTTTGTATCATACTGAATTCTACCAATATGTCTAGCTTTCACATATTTAAAATGTTTCTTCAAATCACTAAAATCTAGTTTATTTCATGTAAGAAGTATGAATAAAGCAATTATGAAAATATATAATCACAACTTATAAAATTAACACTCCTTGAAGGATGTCTTTTATTAGTGCACACTGATTATACAGAATACTGGTTTCATTGTGGCATTTTCATACATGTATATATCTTGATCATATCTATGCCTGCATTATCATCTTTACCCTTCCCTCCACCCTTCCCACTGATTTCCTTCCTTCTCTTTTAATAATCTCCCTTGAAGAATGTTTTAATAGCAATAAATTAATGGACCCTGTGACTACTTATCATTAAAATAGGTAACTCTGAAATTCACAATACCACTCATGTCTTTATTTTGGGGTAATAGTGTCAAGGACTACAGCCTGTCATGAACAATAAAGAATATAACTTAACCATAAACCCACAGATAAGAAAAGAATTTCTATAGCAATGAAGGCTTTTCATTTATCATCTTATCTGCATGCATATGTCAAATACTTCAGAAACAGAAATATAACTATCCATGAAACACTACAGAATCTAAATACATGGTTTTAACAGCATGTTTCTCAGAAGTAACTACCACAATAATTTCTGCTCATGTACTTTTAGTAATAATAGTAATATTTATTGAATGCTGATAACTCTATATCAGGCAATAGGAAAAAATGGCTAACTATTGTTTCATAATCCACACAGCAGTACAAAACAAAAACAGTTACTTTCCATTTAACAGACAAGGCAGCTGAGGTTGAAAGAATTTCGACTATGTGCCCATAGATGCTGGATTTGAATTCAGATGTGTCTAACTCAGGGCCCACCTGGCTCATTATACTTTACTACCGTAAATTCCTTCAAAATACATTGGCTCCTTTAAAGTTACAAATCTAATTCAAAGATAAAAGGCTCATTAGCGGAGGTGATATAATGTATTTTGTCCCAGTTGCCTATACAATTAAAAATTATTTGGCTCTTAGTTTCATAGTGCTTTGAATGATACAAAACTTTTTTTCCTGGTACTGGGGAGCACCTTCATACTGAGGAACAACCCCAGTCTTTTTCTTTTTTTTGAGACTGGGTCTCAGTAAGTAAGTTGCCCAGGCTGGACTCCAATTTGCAATCCTCCTGCCTCAGCCTCCCGATGTGCTAGGATTACAAGTGTGGGCCACCACACCCACCTAAAAACTTTTTCAAAAAAAACATCTGCTTCGTATTACTTTAACAAGGTCTTTTTAAACAAGTAATTTTATTATCATATTTACATTCTTTTTTTTTTTTTGGTACCAGGGATCGAACTCAGGTCCTTGCGCTTGAGCAGCAGGGGGCAAAACCACTGAGCCAAATCCCCGGCCCCATATTTACATTCTTATTCATTAATCATCTAAGCTACATTATTGAATAAGCATCTACACCACTAAGCAGTTACCTATGTTTATGTAAGGAACTATGTAAGGCCACGTGGGTTTTACCAACCTAATTTTTAACTTCAAAGAATATATAACACAGAGGAAATAAAAATATAAAAATACCTACATTCACACCAGAAAGTACATGTTAAATATTCCTTTCATCCATGCTCTCTTACATAGGTAAGAAAAATAAAATGGAATCTACTACTTCCCCTTTCTCCTTCATTCCTTCTTTATAACTCCTAATCACCAAGAAAAACAGAAAGGGAAAAAACATCAGAAAGGAAAAGATAATGAAGTATAGACACTCCTAGGAACAGAGGAATAAGTGAAAATAAGGAAAAGGGTACTGAATACAGCAAATGAAAATATATCATTTGTACTTCAAATAAGTGAAAGGTGTGAAAGAAATAAAATACACTGTTTTGTTTTGTTTTTAGTATCAGGGATCGAACTCAGGTCCTTCCTTGCGTTTGAGCAGTAGGTGGTGAAACCACTGAGCTAAATCCCCGGCCCCAATACATTGTTTTTTAATGCTATCTCCTTAAACAGAAAAGTAATCCTCAACTAGGTAATTTATTGAGCAATGTCTAAATTATAAGATACTTTGAGAGAGGGATGGGGCTTATTAGTGTGTTGCCAGAGGTTGGTACAATATGCAACACGGAGACACACAATAATGTGTCTTAAACTGAAATGCAAGGTACATGTGCTGTATATATGTCCACAAAATGATTGCTCTTAAGAATTCTAGAATATCTTAGAAAGCAAATACAATTCCTGTTCAGTAACTAGGAACAAAATACAAAAACGAAACAAAGACATGATTAAAAACTATAAAAAGTGTTAACTAAGAATAGTTTCAAGGGACGGGGATTTAGCTCAGTGGTGCTACCACCTGCCTCAAAAGTACAAGGTCCTGAGTTCAATCCCCGATACAAAGAAAAAAAAAAAAAAAAGAATAGTTTCAAGCTAGGCATGGTGGCACACAACTGTAATTCTAGGACACGGGGCTGAGGCAGGAGGATCACTATGAGTTCATGCCCAGCCTGAACTACACAGCAAAAGCCTGTCTTAAAAAAAAAAAAAAAAACAGAAGTGTCCATAGATCCCAGCAAGCAGCAGTGTGGACCAGAGCAGCACAGCTTCAGGCAGGTCCAGCCAGGCCCCCAACCCAACCCCAGGCACTTGGGCACACAGGCCCAAGCCAAAGGCCCACCCATAAAAGAGCTGCACAGGCGCACAAGCAACAGCCAAAGGCCCATCCCAATACCACCTGTAAGTGTGCGCAGATTCTGCAAGCAGAAGGGTGGACCAGAGCAGAGTAGCTTCAGGCAGGTCTAGCCAGGGCCTTGCCCCAACCCCAGCCATATGGGAAGGCCCAAGCCAAGGGCCCGGCTGGAAAAGAGCTGCACAGGCACACAAGCAACAGCCACAGGTTCACCCCAATACCACTGGTAAGTGCATGGAGAACCTAGACAGAAGCCTGCTCAGACACCACCGACTGCGGTGCACAGCCCCCAGCCAAAGGCCCTCCCAGACAACAGCTACATAGGGGGACAGGCCCTAGCCAGAAGCACACCTAAGATACAATCCCAAGTGTGCACAGGCCCCAGCCAGAACCCCGCCCAGACAATAGAGGACAGTGCAGGGATCCAGAAGGCCACCACTCTGAACCTATAAGTTGGTACAGTGCTGAGAAGCACAGAAAAGGCCGCTTGGTGGCTTGCTGAGAACTGAAGACCACTGGGTGAACAAAAACTGCCTCAACAAAGGTGCAGCAGGCTGCATCTATTGAAATGAGAAGACACATAAACAAGTCTCAAAATCAGACTTCCAGATCACCTAAGGCAACCACAAAGGGCAAGGAGATGGGACAATCTGATACTCAACCACCTGGACTCCCTGAACTGGCACCAAAAGAGCATCTGGAAAAAAATGAAATTACAAATAATTTCTCAGATAACAACAGAGATTGTGTCCATCGTGAAAGACATGATAAATACATCTAGAGCAGATACACATAAAAAAATAGAGGAGCGGAGGAACATGATGGAATCCCAATAAACGAAACACATGGAATCCACAAAACAGATGAAAACAGATTTCCAGGAGATTAAAAACTCCATTGAAAGTTTACACATCTGAATGAGCCAATGTGAGGACAGAATTTCAGATATAAAAGATAGGATTGCAATTACTGACCAAGAAAAGAAAAATTTCTTTAAAATAGTAAGGGACCACAAGAAATCAATCCAGCAGCTGCTAGACAATGCAAAGAAGAATAACATAAGACTGATCAGAGTCAATGAAGAAACAGGAGAGAGTGCAGACGACATAAAAAAACTGTTCACAGGCCGGGGATTTAGCGCAGTGGTTTCACTGCCTGCTGTGTAAGTGCAAGGACCTGAGTTCGATCCCCGTACCAAAAAACAAACAAACAAAACTGTTCACAGAAGTGATAGCAGAAAACTTCCCAAGTAAGGGAAAAGAACTTGACAGATTAGTGAGGCATACAGGACTTCAACAAGCCATGATCAAAAAAAAACCTACACAAGCACAAGGACCCGAGTTCGATCCCCAGTACCAAAAAAAATTAAAAAGAAAAAAGAAAAAAAACCTACACATATGCATATAATAGTTAAGAAATCAAACAGATGAACAAAATTCTACATGCAGTTAGAGAAAAGAAACAAATCACACACAAAGGAAAGCCCATCAGAATCACTGCAGACTTCTCAAAGCAAACCATCAAGGCAAGGAGAGCTTGGAGGGACATATTTCACGCCCTAAAGTAAAACAACCTCCAACCCACATTGATGTACCCAGAAAAACTATCTTTCAAAATGCATGGGGAAATAAGATAATTTCATGACAAAGAGCACCTTAGGAACTTCATGAATACCAAACCAGCACTCTAAAAAGTTTTAAACAATATCCTAGGAAAAGACAATGAGGATTACAACGCCAGGAAACCCAGCAGAATGAATCCATCATGCACGACAAGAAATTAAAAGCAAAGGGGGAGAATCCAACAAAAAGAAAAAGACATGACAAGGATAAGTCAATACATATCAGTTATAACCATCAATGTTAATGGTCTCAATTCACCAATCAAAAGAAATAGACAGGCAGAATGAGCCAAGAAGCAAGGTCCAACAATATGCTCCATACAAGAAACACACTTAATTCAAACAGAAACTCACAGACTGAAAGTTAAAGGGTGGAAAACAATTCCCCATGCAAAAGGAACCCGAAAAAAAGCAGGAGTAGCTATCCTCTTTGCAGATCAAATGGATTTCAAACCAACACTCATTAAGAGAGACAAAGCAGGACAATACATTCTTGTAAAGGGAATAATCCAAGCAAAAGAGATGACAATCATAAATATATATGCACCAAACACTAGTGCAACCAACAATATAAAAAAAAAATACTAACGGTCTTGAAAAATCAAATAAGCACTAGTACAATAGTAGTAGGGGACCTCAATACCCCACTGTCACAAACAGATCAATTAGACAAAAAATAAACAACAAAATGCTAGAACTCAAATTCTTGAACAAGTGAACTTAACAGATGTTTACAGAGTTTTGCATCCCACAAAATCAGAATACACATTCTTTTCAGCTGCACAGGAGTCATTCTCCAAAACAGACCACATACTCACTCACAGAACATGCTTAAGTACAAAGGAATTGAAGTTAACCCCTGTATATTACCAGACCATAGTGCAATGAAATTGGAGATCAACAGCAAAAGAAACCGCAAGAATTTCATAAACACATGGAAACTGAACAACACACTTCTAAATAACCAATGGGTCACAGAGGAAATTAAAGAAGAAATCAGACAGGGCTGAGGGTTTAGCTCAGTGGTGCCGCCACCTGCCTTACAAGTGCAAGGTCCTGAGTTGGATTCCCAGTACCAAAAAAAAACCAAAAGACGAAATCAGACAGTTTCTACAATTAAATGACAATCTCAATACAACATATCAGAATCTATGGGACACAATGAAAGCAATCTTATGAGGGAAATCCATAGCAGTGAATACTCTTATTAGGAAAACAGAGTGAGCTCAATTAAACAACCTGATGCTGAACCTCAAGCTTCTAGAATAAGAGCAGAACAAATCCCAAACTCATACAAGGAAGGAAATAATAAAGATCAGAGCAGAAATCAATGTAATGGTGACTAAAAATCGATACAAAACAAATCAATGAAGCAAAGAGTTGGTTCTTCAAACGAATAAAAAGAATTGGGCTGGGGATTTAGCTCAGTGGTTTCGCTGCCTGCTGTGCAAGCACAACGACCCAAGTTCGATCCCCGGTACCAAAAAAAAAAAAGAATAAAAAAAATTGACAAACCCTTAGCCAACCTTATCAGAAAAAAAGAAAAGGCTCAAATGCATGCAATTAGGAATGAAAACGGTGAAATTACAATGGACCTAGGAGAAATCCAGAGGATCATCAATACCTACTTCAAGATCCTATATGCCGGTAAGATGGAAAACACAGAATAAATGGACAGATTCCTAGATAAGTATGAATTACCAAAGCTGAATGAAGAAGACCTAAAAATTCTAAGTAACCCAATATCAATCAACAAAATTGAAAACATAATTAAATACTAACCAAGAAAAGCCCAGGCCCTGATGGCTTCACTGCTGAATTCTACAAGACATTTAGAGAAGAACTATTGCCACTACTGTTTAAACTCCTCAATGAAATTGAAAGAGAAACAATACTCTCAAATACATTTCTGGAATCAAGCATCACCTTGATCCCCAAAGCAGAGAAAGACCCAACTGAAAAAGAGAACTACAGGCCAATATCACTAATGACGCAGATGTAAAAATCCTTAATAAGATACTGGGAAATAGAATGCAGAAGATCATCAAGAAGATAATATACCTGGACCAAGTGGGATTCATCCCAGGGATGCATGGATGGTTCAACATACACAAATCAATAAATGTAATACATTATATTAATAGAGCCAAGGACAAAAACCACATGATCATCTCCATAGATGCAGAAAAAGTGTTCAACAAAATCCAATACGAAGTCATGATAAAAACTCTACAAAGAATTGGAATAGACAGTCTCTACCTCAATCTGATAAAAGCCATCTATGAAAAACCAACAGCCAATATCATACTAAATGGTCAAAAACTGATATCCTTCACACTAAAATCAGGAACAAGACAAGGATGTCCACTATCACCACTTCTGTTCAATATACTTTTGGAAACAACAGCCA
>NW_004624776.1:8041773-8056754 GCF_000247695.1 Heterocephalus glaber | reverse complement strand
CCACTGCTGGTGGGAGTGTAGACTGGTGAAACCACTGTGGAAATCAGTATAGAGATACCTCAAAGAACTAGGACTGGAAGCCCCATTTGACCCACCTATTCCTCTCCTGGGGATCTTCCCAAAAGAATTAAAAGAATCCTACCACAGTGATATATGTGCACCTATGTTCATAGCAGCACAGTTTGTAATAGCTAAAACTTGGAAACAGCCCAACTGCCCATCAACAGAAGCCTGGATAAAGAACATGTGGTTTTTTTATAAAATGGAGTACTACTCAGCCATAAAGAGTGAGAAATTAGAGGCATTTATAGCTAAATGAAAACACATTGAGGCAATACTCTTGAGTGAAATAAACAGGACAAATGCGTAAATACTGAATAGTTTCTCTGGTGTGAGAAACTGAAAGTGTAAATAAGGACTAAAAGGTATAATACATAACGTGAAATAGAAAGAAAAGGGGCAAAGGGGAATGGGAAGGGGTAGGAGAAAGGAAGAAGGTAATGGAATTAATATGAAAAAATTAAAAAATGGAAAGAAAGTCTTTGTAAATAGGGGAGGGGAGGAGGGGTTGAAGGAAGGGCAGGGGAATGGGGAAAAAAATAAGAACCAAGATAGATTACGTAAAGGTACAAATTTCCAATGATGAATGTCATTATATTGTATACCTAAAATGTACCAATAATATTAATAATTTTAAAAAACAAATTTTATTTCATACAAAAAGAATATTAAAAATAAAGCTCATTTTTGAGTTTTGATTTTTAACATAGACAGAAACAAAGTTTGAAAGGTCATTTGTTCCTTCTCCATACCTTCAAGTAGCACCATAATCAAACCAACCCTAGCAAAGAAGCATATTAAAAGACATCCAGAAAGAATTAAACCCACTATGGAAAACTATCCCATTTTTAAAACCACTCTCACAATCCTTGAATTTATCTGGAAAATGCTTATATATACCTTTTACTACACATTCTAAGGTGTAATTTCTGTCAGCCTACCACATATAAGTATGGTTATCATTGTACAGAAAAATATTTAATAATGCTGAGCACACTAAAACATATGCATATTTCCATTAACAAACAGATGCTAATATATCAGTAGAAGTATAAAATAAATCAGTCCAGAAATGAGATACAGAGAATCCAAGAATTTTAGAGCTACTGGGATGTCAAATCATTTCCTGGATTTCTTCAACTTCCTATTTCTTCGAAGATAAAAATAAGCTAAAACCAGGTAACTATTAATGGCCTATAAAATAACATTTTATAACATTTAAGGAAGCTTCATTTAAAAAAATTGATGAATCCTTTTATGGAAACAAGTCATCATTTTGTTAGTAACCATTAGTTAACATACCTACTTAGATAGGTAAAGTCACAAGACAAAATGACAGTCCTGCTACACCGTTGGTGAGGAGGAGATGGGAAAGAGAAACACATTCACTTAATCAGCACTTACAGTTTACCTTGATTAAACTGTTTAATCTTCCCAAAAATCACATAAAATAGTATTAACACCTCGTAGGAGATGAAGAAACAGGTTTGGAAAGTTGCCTATGACCACACAGAAAACACAGTATAATGGAGAAGAGGACTATAGACCTTTCTGACATCTTCTAATTTTACTGTTATATTTCTACAAAAGAGACGATAATTATTAAGAGGATAAATCTAAAGTTGTTCAGGAATGACCTAATTATCCATTCTAGGCCTGGATTTTCTTCTCTTCAGCTATATACTGTCTACTGGTTTCCTCAATTAAGTGTTTTCCTAGTAAATAAAATCTAAATTTAAGGAGAAAACTCGCACAATCTCATGTTTTGCTGTCACTGTAAACCACCAACTTCTATGGGGTCAAGGAGACAATTCTCACCTGCCCTGGAGCAGTTCCTTTCCACTGTGGCTTTTCCAGATCTCTACCATTCTTCTTTTGAAACCACAATCTCTTCACTAATCAGCTGGCTTTTATTTCTTTCCACCTCTTAGAGACTATCACCTTTGAACTCTTCTTTTTACAACCCTACCTATATCCACTCTCACTTCTTTTCTCAGTCCCCCTCCTCCTATCAACCCTAGCACACTGCCTAGGAATACAGCATTATTTGACTGGCAACTGTTACATGTGATTAATTCCAGAACAGTTCTTTCACATGCTCATCCTATTCCTTCCTACATTTTCAAGGACCTCTATCAGTTCTTTCCTCCCTTTTCATTTCCTGCATCCTCAAACATTTCCTGTTTATTGGCTCTTTCTCTAACCTTAAAAACAAAAACAAAATCAACCCTACAAACCTTTTTTAGTTACTGTCTCATCTCTTTCCTCTCTTTATAGCCAAGTCCTTTAAAAAGAAAAGCAACTGGTGCCAGGGATGTAGCTCAGTGGCACAGTGCCTGCCTGGCAAGTGCAAGGTCCTGAATTTGATCCCCGGTACCAGAAAAATAAATAAATAAGTAAATGCAACTGGACATTTTATATTAAGTATTATCAAATTAGATAAAGATAGTAGGGTTATACCTTTTTTTAAAAAAATGAATCTTGAACTTTTAAAGATACATATTGAGGAGCCAGGGATTTAGCTCAGTGGTTCTGCCGCCTGTGCAGTCTCAAGTTTGATCCCCGTACCAAAAAAAAAAAAAAAAAAATACATGTTGAAATATTATGAACAAAAGATACAATATCTGAGTTTAGCTTCAAAATAACCCAGGTGGAAGGTAAGAGTTACAGAAGAAGCAAAACATTATGTGTTCACTCTTCAAGCTAGGTTAGTTGGATGGAGGCTCCTCATATTTTCTTTTCTTCTGTATATGCATTATTATGGAACACATTTTCAAAGAAGTCTATGCTTACTGATGCTTCATTTGTGCACTTTATAAAGGACTTCTAGCCGCCAAATCCACTGGTCACTTCTCAACCTTTTTACTTTACTTGCCCTCCCTAACCTGGATACTCCGAACCACTCCTCGTTTCCTCCCTTGGTTGTCTGTTGTGCTTTCTTCCAGTTCATTCTCTTCGCCTAACCTCTTCACCCTCATTTGTGGCCTCTACCCCACTTCTTCTCAAACATGGCCCCTCCTCCAAACACACACACCTTGAATGTTGCTGCTTCCAGTGAGTTCCATATTCACTACTTCTTTTTTCTAGTCATTTCCCCTAGCTAAACTGGTCCATTGTCTCCTGTAATTTCAACTACTTAACCATGTGTAAACCTCTATATCCAGTCCTGACCTCTCAAAACTCTAAACCTAAATGTATCCCCACCCAAATATGCCAAAGCAACCCTGAACAAGCACTCAAAACTGATCTTTGTCTTTCACCCGAACAAAAACTTCCTGCTCCTATGTCAATCAACAGTTTCACTGTCTTTTGTCATCTAGCATCATTGTCTTAGACATCCAAACTCATAAATCATCAATTTTACCTCTTAAATATTCCTCAAATCATCTTTTTCTGTGACTCCATCTGCTTATTTCAGACTCTCTTCATTTCTCTACTGGACCTTTTTTGTTTTTCTACAACTGGCTTTCCTGCCACCACTCTAATCTTTCCATAAACCCAGTTTGACAACACTACTTTTTCTGAAATTCTTCAATGGTTGCCCCATGTTAAGAAAAATTCCAAACTCTGATGATGGCCCCAAGTACCTTAAAATCTGGCTTCTCCCACTACTATACTGCAAGTATTTTGGGATCCAGTCACGTACAACTACCGAGGGTTTCCCAAATACAAAATATTCATTCCTGAAACTATTCTTTGCTCATATTGCCTAGTGTCTTTCCTCATCCTCCCTCCAATGAAAGCTTATTGAACTTTCTTAACACCAGTCAAAAACTACTTTATGGCTGGGCGTGGTGACACACACCTGTAATCCCAGGACTTGGGGAGGATGAGACAGAAGAACTATCGTGAGTTCCAAGCCAGACTAAACTATACAGTGAGATTCTGTCTCAAAAAAAAAAAAAATTACTGTATACCAAAGACCTCCCCTGTCAGAATCTTTCAAATTGGTAGGTAGAAGGGGATTAGGGGGTTGAAACCATGACTTACATTATGAATTAGACCCAGCAGGTTTGAATCCCATATTCATACTACCAAGTAGGAACTTGAGGAAAATTTCTAACCTCATTTCTTCATCTCTAAATAACTGTACTTCATACTTTCATTGTGAGAAATAAATAAGGACTTCCATGCAAAAAGTACAGTGCCTCACACGGAGTAAATATTCAATAAATGCTATTGTATGCTCATTTATTCGCGCTGAAATTATTATTGCTCCTAGAGCAACTTGCCCATACACACTACTGTGATGACACGCCCATGCAAGGCACAGGCAATCTTCTATTCTTCTCTTTATTTCCACCACCTGGCATAATACATGGCAAATTCTGAATGAATACTTCAACTCCTCATACTACACAATGCTTTTCTCCCTAATGGTCTCATGAAATTTACTTTCTGTATCCTTGTTATAAAAATTTGTTTAGGTAAAACTTATATAAGCAGCATCATTTTAATTGACAGTAAAAGAATTTTTATACTGTTACTGGTCTTACGGTTTTATTTCTAAACACACTCACACACACACACTCAAACTCACGATACTATCAACAATTTCCCAACCCTATAAAATACCAAACTGCTAGGAGGTGGGAGCACCTATTGAAAAATTTTGAAGGATAGTCAAGGTGAGTTTTGTAAATCTAGGTCAGCCTCCTTACCCACCAAGACTTGAGTCAACTCTTACGGTAAGGTTAATTCTACAGCATTTCAAGAAAAAAAATAGAACATGGCATTTTTCGTCCTGAAAATATGCTCCTGAGAAATTCTGAAAAGCACTAAAATAATCAAAGAAAACACTATTACCCGCTGTAAAAAAAAAAGGGGGGGGGGGAGGTGATAAAAGTTTA
The DNA here is from genome assembly GCF_000247695.1 of Heterocephalus glaber. The sequence goes on along the minus strand of NW_004624776.1, from coordinate 8,051,844 downwards.
AACCTAAACTAGGCTTCAAAATAGAATCAAATCTGTGTTGCCTGGCCAATGGGGGAGGAGGACCCGGTGGAGAGACTCACTACACAACCTTGAACCTCCATAGATAAAATGCAAAAGTGCAAAACAATAAAAACCAGATACACCAAACAACAGCAATGATATCTTTTATCCACTTTTACACTTACCCTTTGAACAACAGTGCCCTTTGAGGAATCACTAATGGATGGACTGAATATGCAAACACCTTTGAGTTACTTTAAAATTAGTATGTTAAGTAACTAGAAATTAGCTTATCCGGGAAAGGAAAGAAGCCTGCTTACACCACGATTTCTCGGGTCTCACATCAAAGGTATGCGGTACACGCGTTCTGCACCAAGAGGCAACGCCCTGGGCGGGGTAGAGGCGCCGAAGGCCCGGGGCCCTAGAGCCGGGCGGTGGCCACCCATCTAGGAAGGGCAGCAGCTCTGCAGGGTGGGCTGGGCGCTGCCGCAGCCGGGGCGGACCAAACCTCAGGGCGGGAAACCCTCCTCTCACCTCCACTTCCCTTTCCCAGAGCACAGAGCCCAGTTCCAAGACCACCCAAGAGCCCCCTCAAGACAAAGAGAATGAGATTCGCTTTCCGATGGTCCGCCAAAGTTTATCGGTCTTTCGCAGCTGTCGGGGACGCCGGGCTTTGTAGTTCCCCGGTCCAAGCCGCCCCGCCAAGGCCGCGAACCCCACGAGCTGTTGAACTACAATCCCCATGATGCCCAGCGAGCTTCGCGCTCGCGCCCCCTCCCCCACCTCACACGGAGCCCCACACAACCCTGCCGCTCCCAGCAAGGGTGCCCCGGTCTGCGGGAGTTGGGGCGAGGCTGTCAACTTGGACATCCACCATCTGTCCTCCCGCTCGCGACCCTCGCCCTCGTTCATTACCTAGGTGCTGCAGGTCGGTCGGCGGGCCGTCCGTGACGCGATTCGAGTGGGGTGGGGTGGGGTGGGGGTGGGGGTGGGGCGCGGGCCCACGCAGAGTCCGTTAGTTCGCGACGTGCGTGAAGAGGCGGTGGCGGCGTACGGTTGCCATGGCAGCCGCGAGCTGCGCGGCCAAGAGACCGCAAGAGCTCTGAGTCAGCTCTAGGAGGAGCTGGGCAGCCCGCCAGGGTGCGGGGGAAGGGCGAGCCAGGAGACTGTGACATTGAGGAGGACAGCTGGCTGGACGAGCTCCGCTCACGACTTTGAGCCCAGTCCGCGGGGCCAAGCGCGCTCCATCCTGCTGTGGCGTCAGAGGATGGAACACCAGGAGCTTGGTTCGCTCGTTGAAGGGTTCTGTTCCAGGTCCCATACCTTGCTGGCTCTGCCCCGTGGGATGTGTGGAACCTCAGCCAGCCTGTGTTTCTCCAAGCAAATCCACTTCGCTCGCAGTCTTTTACAGCCCCTTTCTGCCATTTTGGGGGAGTGGGGTTAGACACAGAGCATCTAATAAAAAGGAATGCATACATGGCCCTTAGGATTATTTCGGTTTTAGAGCTTGTATATCGCATTGATCTCCGTTGAATTTGGAGCTTTAATATTTCTTAGGCAATCGTTTGTGAACTCTCCAGGATCGTCATTATAAGCCCTTTGAGAGCGTGGACTTTTAAGATTCTAAGTTCACGTGGTGCCGCTGTGCTGGGTCGCCGATGACTTGTGACCACCTGCCCTCAAACTCAGCATTTTAATTTGCAAAATGGAGATACCTGTCTCGTGGTTCTTGTGAAAAATAAACGCATTAATGCTGAGGAAGCAGTATGAAACAAAGCTATGGGGGAGGGAGGGAAAGAGAATGAGATGAAAAAAGAATTAGGATGTGTTATATACCAACTCCCTACAAGGAAAGTAATTATGTAGTACAAACATGTACTAATAAAAATTTTGAAAATAAAGCTATGAAATATTTAATCCATTGTGATAAAAATCAGGTTAACAAGTGGTTGGCTGTCCGTGGAGGGAATTTAACCTATGAGGGAATTTTCTGAAGTGATGAAAAAGCTGTATATCTAGCTAAGGGTTTAAGGTGCAAAAGTATCTGTAGTTGTCAAAACTGTTGAACGGGTACCCTTCAGATTTGTACATTTTACTTTATGTAAATTATCTCAAAAGAAACATAAAATAGTTATTATCACAGCCCTACCAAAAACCATATAGGTATTCTTGATGCCAATCTTCAGATTTTATAGATGAGGAAAGTGAGGCCGGGACATTTAATAAAAAAAAGGGGGGGGGGAAGGGAAATGAATTACTGACCTTGTCATTTTCTAGGAGTAATGTCTCTTGAGATTGAAAACAGCAAGCTACTACTGTATGTTGCAAGTTAGGGTCACTCTGGTACAGAGATTTTGTTAAAATTGATTTGAGTCTCCAGGAGAAGCCAATGGCCTGTCTATGATTGCACAGGCCCTGGGGGCATACAATCTTAGGGTCACGTCTAGCTCTGAGTTCTGGCTTTCTCTGAATACTCAGATTCCCTCACATCTCACCTGCAACTCTTCTCTCTGGCACATAGTATAGAAATCAACCCCTCTTTGGTTTCTGTAGCAGAGCCTTCTAAAGGTTTTGAGGAGCTGAGGGTTTTTAAATGAAGGGCATAAAACCCTAAGATTAGAATTTCCTACTCTTAAAAACCCTTCAGTTCCCCATTTTTATCCACTGACTCCCATCCCTTCATCGTAAGTCTTAACCTGCCACTAGCCACCATCTTTCTGGCTCTTTCTCTCCTCTCTTCTCTGTCTTTATACAGTATTTTTAGTTATCTCCTATCCCCTAATTTGTGCCTTTATAGGTACCTACCAACCCCATATTTTTCACTATGAATATTTTCCCATGCAAAGAAAGTACCTTCCATAAGAGGAACTCTGTTATTAAAATATTTTTTCACCACAGTATGTAGCTTCATATTCTATTTGATCCAGTCCACAGGGTAGTTAATAAATATTAAGCAGTGAAGTACATGACCTCTCCAGGCTATCTTCATAGTGGATTCAATTATGAAAACCATTTTCTGACATTAATAGTAGTTTATTTAATATAAGTAAGGAAGCAAATGATAACAGCTGGAATCTGTTATTTAGGAGGAGAAAGACGCCAGAGTCTGAATAACAATAGTTTATATAGTGCAGAAAAAAATGACACCATTTAAGTCATAAAGTCCAGAACAAAATCTGAGCACTGAGCCATGACATCCTTACAGAAGCAATACCTAGTCACCTGTAGTACTTTGGTCTCAACTGTGCAAATAAAATGAGCATATGAATAGATTCTCTTTTTACACTTGGAGAAGATGATACTGATATGCTACCACCTGAACACATGTTTTTGTAGTAAGGATGATAGGTTCACCTGATCCATCTATCCCTCGTCTGGTTTCCCTTGTGACCAGTCACTTGTCTCTGCAAGGCAGCTGGCCAGGGTTGTAGTGCAGTCTACATCCTTGAAGAGGTCTCCAGAGGCAAGAGACCAACACATAACCCTCCTTTTTTTGATGCCCAAATCCCAGGGAATTAGCTCAACATGACAAGTCATTGGAGAATGAATGACAGCAGGAAAAGCAGATAGCTGCTCTGCAGTGAGCTGGAGTTGAGCAGTCACATGAAAGAAGACCATGAGCCACTGAAGCACAGCCTTAAAATGCCTCACAGAACAGGTGGAAATGAATAAAGACCAATGAAACCAATAAGAAACTTTATTACCTGATACTTTGAACCCATGTAAGTGATAGTTTAACACACTGTGCAAATCCAGAAGATAAAGCTGAATGGCCATGTGTTCAAGAGCCACCACCTTGTTAAAGAGGCTTAGCAAATCTGGTACTGAATCAGATATTCCCCAAGGTTCTCAGAGACCTTGCCATCTGTATCATTTGACATTGCTGATCACCATCCTTGATCTCCATGATCTTGGTTCTCTTCAAAGCTTTCTACCCATCCTTCATTGAAGTATTCAGAAGCTTGTTACCAGCTTCTGAAATAGGAGGATAGTTCCTCAGGTTCAATCTCTACACCCTCTCCATTTCAAAGGTTTCATCTCTCAGGTCTTAACTGATTGATACTCAGATTCTTCTTGCTGGTTTTGGTCCCCAAGTTCCAGTACTGCCCCAAGCAGGCCTCGTGTTCCCTTACCTGGTTCTGTTGCTCCTGCTGTTCTCTTCACTTTCTGATGTTCTCTTTAGATGGGAAACTCCTTTCCCAATCTAAATTCCACCTGTTGGGCAAAAACTAACTCAGGCCTGTACATGAAACCTTTCCAGATAGTTTCTTCTCGTAATCATATGACCCTAATGTGTACTCACATTATTTCCAGCTTGAATATCTGATTTAAGACTAGATTTGCTAAGTCTCTTTAACAAGGTGGTGGCTCTTAACAACTTGTGTTAATCACTTGACAACTAACCATACTGCCTAGTGACAGCTCATCTATTGTTACTAGTTGACTTTTGTCTTTTCTCATCATATTTCAAGCTTTTCTGATGTGTGTTCCTGGGCATTCCCCCAAACACCTTCAAAATACTACATATATAAGTTTTTTGATTGATGTTTAAGTTTTCTCTTCTTGTACCTCCCTCTAATATTATAATAATCTTCCCTTATCTGCAGGAGCTACATTCAAAGAGCCCCAGGGGATAGTATTACTAAGTATAGTGGTTTTCCTAAACATATATACCTATGATAAATTAAGCATAGTAAGAAGTTTTTACGTGTCATCCTTGCGCAGGGGCCATGTTAATCGTCTCTGTATCATTCCAATTTTAGTATATGTGCTGCCGAAGCAAGCACAGTAAGAAGTTTTTTAAAGAAAACAATAAAATAGTTATACTGTGGTGAAAGTTACTTAAAACTTACAAATTTTTTGTTTTTTAATTTTCCATTTAATATTTTCAAATTACAGTTGACTCTCTGTGAGAAATTATAGAAAGAAGAACCAAAGGTAGGAGACATTGCTTTATGCAGAACATTTGCAGCCTCTTAACATAAATATCCCTAAAGCCTATAGAAGTGTGAGCCTACACATGTATTCAGTGAAGGGGTCACTTTTGAGGTTATCCTTTAAGTCACTGTTGCTGTGGGAAGAGTCAGACAGTAAGAAGTACTGAGTTCTGGTGCTCAGTCCCACTGTCTTTGAAGACCTCCTAGAGCAGAGTTTTCCTCACTGAGGGTCATAACCTACTATTAAGTCAATGAAATCAATGTGATGGAGCTCCTCCAGCTTTTTAACATTTCAAATGTGGTAAAATAGTACTATAGGGAAAAGTAAAGTAGAAAATAATTCAATTTTAAAATTCAAAGTATAAGCTTATAGTTAAGGTAAAGTATCATATAGCAGTTAGTGAGCTGTTATCATTTGGCCACAAACCTACTGTTTCCCCTCCCCTTTGTCTTGGTGGGGCTGGACCTGTACCAGTTACACTGCTGCTTTGTCATCTGGCCACCAGGGACACTGGAGGAAGTACACCAGGATGGGAGAGCCAGGAGCAACTTGCCTCTTCCTGTTGGCCAGTATGCTTGTCAGCACCACCCCAGTGATGCCCCTTCAGTCTGGCAGCAGTGTTTCCTGTCTCCAGCTTTTTAAGGCACATCCAAACCAGCCACATTGTTTCTCTTGTCCTTTGACTTCAGCCAAGTCGTATTCCTTTTCAGAACTCTTGAACTCTTGCTCTATGGGGCCCCTCCTCCAAGATTCTAGATTCTGATAACCCCAACCTCATGTCCTCTTCTAGATTTCCAACCGTACAGGTTGTAGCTGCTTATTACAGTTATTACTTCTTTGTCACTTTTAAAAAATGTTTTAGTCTCCCAACATGTTTAGTCTTCCTTATACTAGATTCTTTCTGTTGAAATACTCTGGGGCTTTTTCTTTCCTAAGTAATAAGCATTAAAGTAAAGCATTTGCTACTCTTCTAGTCCAAAGGCTTAAGAAATCCTGTCTTAGAGAAGCAGGTACTCTTTAAATTAACAGATGCCCCAAGTGGCAGGGAGTCAGTACTGCCATGCAGGGAGTCAGTACTGCCATGTAGCTACTCTGAATGTCAAGCTCATGAGAAGCAGATACCCAGTTCTTCTATAGCAGATGCCCTGAGGCCTGACCCAGCATATAGGGATGAGTGCCAGTGAACCTGCAGTTGTCCCAGAGCTTGACCTGAATTCAAGCTTCAAATGGAATCTGACCTTTCTCAGACATGTGGAAACTCAGCCTTTTGACTTGCTACACATTTACTCCTTGTTAGCAAGTGGGAAAAAGCAAAAAGTTAATAATGAAGACAGCCAGGAAGTAGGACCAGAGACCTCAAAGTGAAGCAGAATATAATGAATGGAAAGGGAAGACTAAAAAGATCTTTGGGGTAGCGGTTATGTCTGATGCTTTCTTGGAGATATTATGAAGAGATAAAAGATAAGAGAATAAAATTAAGACTCTTATACCTTGTGCCTACACTTCTACTTTATCCAGTCAAAATGAAAGTTTTACTCTTTTATTTATGAACGTTACTATTCTTATGCTTCCAACTCCCATTAGAAGCACAACTCAATCACACAAGCCTAATGAAAAGAACTGCTCCATGTTTTAGAAATTCAAAATATTTTTATGTATGGAAAAAAAAAAGCCACAAAACCTCTTGGCAGTAATCTACGAGGATTCTCCTGGCTTATGGTTTTGCATTTCTTTATGCTAATTTAAAAATATGATCAGAAAATCCAAGATTTAAGTCTGTTAAGTGGATGGTAATACTCTAGAGTATTGTGGGTACATAACTCAATGAATAAAAATATCGTCATCTGTGAGAGATGGAGTAATAGTGTTTTCCTTGGGGACTACAGTTAAGTCATCATGAATACTCTGCTAGAACTTATACATTACCAACACTTCTTTCACTAACTGCTTAGGCCCTTGCTTTGAGTGGAGGAATCCATAACTAAATATGAATTACTCAGGCAAATGTTGGCAAGAGTTACTTCCTTTGTGACATACAGAGTACCTTCCAGTGAATTGAAAACTGTATCACCTTTTGATTTCTCCACTGAAGCATGTTACAGTGTAGGAGGAATGTCACAGAAGAACAGCAGCTTGTGATCATGTTTCCTCTTCATAGAAAGCAGCATTGTGCCAAGCAACCTCAACCCTAAAATGTTTCAAATCTCGATGGAAAAAGGATCAGCACAGCTGGGATCTCATGGCCCCCTCTAAGAAGATATCGACCCCTCCCACCCCTAAGATGCTTTTTCTATTTTTCCTGTGCCCTGCTCCACTTCAGCTTTAGAGAATTTAGGTGACGGGTTTTGGAGGAAGATTCCATTTCTTCTCTTTCCTCGTTTCTCTGGTGAATTTTGGGTCTTGTGATTTATGTGCATGAATGATAGAAAATGATAATTGTCAGCCTACTCGAAGCAATCCTAAATGGTTAACTGTTCAAGAAAACTGTTCATCATCCCATTCTCCTTGATAGCCTCTCCTTAGGGTCACCAGGCTGCCTCACATCTTTCTGACTTCTCACCTCAAATCTCACATTTCAAAAAAAAAAATCCTCACTGGTAACGAAGACTTCTAACAGCACCTACTCTACCTCACCTCTATCCCTTTGCCCCAAAGCCCTGGTCATCTGTTCTTACTCTCTTCAGTTGAAGTTCAGATGAAAACACTAAGAACAGCCATTACATAAGTTCTGGAAGAAACACATTTCTCCCTTCTTGATCTGTGCTAGGGTCTATACCTTCGTGACAGATAAGCACATGATTTTTAACACACAATAATTGATTAAAACAAACAATAATCAGGCTGGGCATATAGCTCAGTGGTAGAGTACTTGCCCAGCATGTGTCAGATCCTAGAGGAGAGAGACAGACAAAAACAGAAAGTAAAAGAGAAAGTGCTAAGTAGTACCCACCATATCCTGATTTTGATTTTGGGGGATGTATCTTATACTATTGCCACAGACCCCTATATTATAAGCATCAGATAATGTTGTTTTGCAAGTTTTCAAGCTTCATATAAATCATGAGATGATCTTTTTTAATTATTCAGCATGGTGTGTCTGAGATTTATCCATGTTGATAAATGTAGATTTAGGACATTAATTTTAATTGCCATAACCTTATAATACAATCCATGCATTTCCATTTACATCTAGGGTTATTATTGATAGGTACAGCCTTCCTATCATCATCTTGTTCATTGTTTTCTAGTTTTATTTTGCTTGGGTTTTTTTGTTTGTTTGTTTTGTTTTGTTTGACAGGGTCTCACTATGTAGTTCAGACTGGACATGAACGCACTGTATAGTCCAGGCTGGTCTCAAACTTGTGGCAATCCTCCTGTCTCAGCCTCCTGAGTGCTGGGATTACAGGTGTCCACCACCATGCCCAGCTTTATAGTTGTTTTAAAGACTCTTTGTTCTCATCTTCCTCCTATACAGTCTTCTTTTGTGGTTAAGCAATTTTCTCTAGTGGTATATTTTGATTCCTTGATTTTTATTTTTTGTTTATCTACCATAATTTTTGCTTTGTGCTTACCATGAGGATTTGTTTTTATTTGGGGAAGTGGGTAATAAGGTTGTATATATGTGTATATATATATATATATATATATATATGGGGAGGGTACCGGGGATTGAACTCGGCCCCTCCACTAAATCCCCGGGGGGGTTACATTTATTAAGGATAGGAAAAGAAATAGGCTCTACAGAGCAAGTTTAGGCCAAAGTAAACGTAGGAAAATAAGTACATTCCAATGGAGAGAGCAGGCTATAATGAAAAAACACAGTAGCAAAGAGTTTGCTGTCAACTATCTTTTTGTATCTCCCACTCCTCAGGACAACATTAGGTCTAGGCCATCCTATAGAGAACCTACATGAGTTCTCATGACAAGTCCATATGCAGGGCTTTGGGAACTGTTCTATGCCTGTGTCCTGGGTTTTTGTCATGCCTACTCCTCCAGGCAGTCTGTCACACCCTCCTGGGATTTTGCAATTAACAAGTCATACGTATTTTCCCAGCCAGTCTTTGCCATGCCTTAATCTCCTGCATCATTTTCCCCTGAGAGACAGATATGCTCATAATTCTTTAAGGGGCTCTGAGGGAGTAGAGGTCTCTTGTCTTCATATAGCTACTTCCTGCTGGAAGCAGCTATAGGGCCTACCTATACCTTGGGGTACTGTGGCTCACTGACTTGGCTGAAGGAAAAATATCTGTCATTAGACAGTGAGAGAAGAGTTAATATCTATTGAGCTGTCTGTTCAATGGGAAAAAGAAAGTAACTAACTTTATTATCAGGTTGGGGATGTAGAGCCCAAATATGAAGAGCAGGTTAAATTTTTATGCTTCAGGAGAAAGAAATACAGCAAAGAGGGATTTCAGGTAAATTTTCAAGAGTGACCATTTCCCATGTACAATTTGTTTAGCTTGTCACTGCCTCCCTTGAGGAAGGATTAGTTTAATGGTTCCTCAGGAAATGGAAATAAGGTTAGGGTCTTCAAGGGCTATAAGGCTTTCCTTCTTACCTCTCTACCAGGCTTTTGATTTTCCAAAGAGATTTTAGATATATCTCTTAGGGGTCCCTTGCATTAAATGATAGTGACCTACTTAGGAAAATAGACTGCCTCTAAGAGTTGGAGAATTTCCTGCTTCTGTTTTATAGGTGATTGCTTACTGCACAGCAAGCTCCTTTATAGGTTTCTATATGGGCATAGAGCACCAGAAAGACATATTTGGAGTCTATGTAGATATTTAGCTTTTTGCATTTTCTTAATGTCTCTCCCCAGGTAAGAACTATGAGCTCTGCTCTTTGAGCAGAAGTACTTGGGCAATGGAGTTTGGCCTCAATGACCTTTTGACAACTGTATATGGTGATGGTGCAGATATAAGGTCTAGAGCAGGGGTGGCCATATACAACCTACCTTTTGATGTCCTTCTTGGACAAAGCTGTCGCGTTCGCCTTTGACCAGCAATGACGACGCAACACCAAAGCTCTTCTTCTAGCAGTTTATTCAGGAAAACTTAACATTCTTTTTCTTCTACCCCTGGGGAGCACCCGTCCCTAGAATAAGTACCCCTGAACCAACCAATCACGGATAGT
>NW_004624776.1:8025887-8041673 GCF_000247695.1 Heterocephalus glaber | reverse complement strand
AATGCGGATAGGTACACGTAAGAGGGGGCAGAGCATCAGACACATCACAGCCAAATAAGGAGTTGTTTATCATAAAGAGCTCTCGCCGTGGGGATGGCGGAAGGCGGAAACCAGCGCCATCTTTAAGGCGCGGCACACGCAGCTCTCCACACAAAGCTACTTCCATCAGTGAAACATACCTCCTCAGAGTCTTGGAGAGGCAAGTCACTAATGTCCTGTCTCCTTGCACGGGTCTGGGAAATCACCTGTTCACAAGAGCGGCTAACTTCTTAGCCTGTAGACATCAGAGAGGCATGATTAAAGTAGTGCAAGTCTTTATGATAACCTCAGGGGAGTCTAAGAAGCATGGCCTGGCATAGTCCTGACAGGTAAAATCTACTTTGGCCTTTGCCAAAGTTGGAGAATTGCCCCCAATTTTGCCAGTAAATCATTAGCCCACTGACCCCTTAGAGGGAAGAGTGGAGATTATCCAGGGGCTCCTATAGAAGCTCCCATAAGAGCAAGGTGGAACCCTCTCCCTGAGGACTCTGTTAGCCACTTGAGAAATAGTATCCCTTACATTTGCCTCTATTTAAAAAAAAAGCTTCAAAAACTTTTAAGAATGAGGTTGCTTGTACTTATGCATACTCACAGCTAACTGAGTCGAGCTTTACTGGCTGTTCCTTTGTTCTGCTCAGGCAATCAGGTATATATTTCTAAATTATCTGATTTTCTGTTAGAAGACTCACTAATGATACCCAGAGATAAAAGGCCATCTAGGAAAAAAGTCCAGATGAGGATTTAAGCCCCAAAATAAGTAAACTAGTTGTGTTACTTTTCTCTTGTTGCTGAGACAAAATACCTGACACCCAAAGTTAAAGGGGGAAAGGGTTTATTTAGCTCACAGTTTGTAGAAGTTTTAGTCCATAATCAGCTGGCTCCAAGGCAGAGTGGCACATTGCAGAGGGACCTTGCAGAGGAGAAACAGTTCATAGCAGACAGCAGGTAGCAAAAGCATTAAAGGAACCTTAACAGCGTCTTTCTACCCCTTTTATCTTATCCAGACTACTGGGATTAGGGTGGTGCTAAACCAATCAGTATACTGGTTTAGTAATCACGCACCCTTAATCCCAACATCATACACTCTAGGTTCAACCACCTCTGAAAAAGCCACCTATGACTGCATAAGCGTTTTGGGGGGACATCTAGACCCAAATGATTCTCCACCTGACCCCCCAAAGTTTCATGTGTATCCTTTTAGGCAAAAGGCATTTACTCCATCACTAAGAGTTGTCAAAGTCCTAACAGTTTCAACATTGCTGAAAAGTCCAAGTCAACCATGTCCTCTGAGATTTAAGGCAAATTCCTAGCCTCAAGCCCCTGTATAAATGAAAAAAAAAGTTAAACACTTCCAACATACACTTGCACAAAATAGGGCCAGGGATTTAGCTCAGTGGTTCCAGTGCCTGCCTCACAAGTGCAAGGTCCCAAGTTCAATCCCCAGTACCCCTACCCCCACAATTGCACAAAATAGACATTTCAATTCTAAAAGTTACAAACAAGAGGATGAAGAGGAATGGGGCCAATGCAAGTCCAAAATCCAGCAGGGCAAAAATTAAATCCCACAGTTCCAGGATTCTCAGCAATCGGTGGCAAGTTGTGAACTGCAAAGGGCTTGAATGGCTTCACTCGTACGGCACTTCTGGTGATGGTAGCTCCTGTGAATTCTCTTTGGAGCCAGCTCTGATCTCTCCTTGCAGTTTTCCTTAGATGATCCATGTTCCTGGCTTCTCCAAACTGTTGAGATTTCTACTGTACCTTCAGCTTCACTCCCACAGCTTCACACGCCGCCCTCTCAGGGGCACTGCCTGCCTCCCAGGCCTTCTTCCGAAATCTGGGTGGGAGCCTTCCTGACTCCACAGCTCTTCCATTCTGCATGCACCTAAAACCAGTGCCATGTGGATGATGTCAAGGTCTGCTGCCAGCTGGAGCAGTAGCCAGGCTTCCCTCTCTCTTAGCTATAGGGGTCCAGTTCTGGAGCATGGTTCTCTGAGGCTCTCTTCTCAAAGCAAAGTCTTTCACTTTTGCAATTTTGAGGCTGCAAAGAGTGGACTCCTCCTGCCATCTTTTCTATTCTCCTGTTCCTTCTCAGCAATCAAGATCTCCTCTGCTCTATCTTTGTAGGCTGCACTTTGGTTGGAGATTCCTTTCTGGCCAAACTCAAAATGTTTTAAATCATTCTGCTGGCCTCTTTGCTCTTGATTCTCAACATAAATCTGGCAAAAAGCCCCTAGCAATAGCCATGCCCCAGCCTCAACAATAAACTGTCTTGAAATTTCTTCTGCCAGGTTAATTAGTCCACTACCCTTAATCTCAGTCTCAAGCAAAGTCTCTGGGCATGAGCAAAAATGCAGCCAAACTTTCTGCCAAGGCATATCACACATTGTCTGGAGTCCAGCAGCCACTGCAGCCCTTCTTCCCAGCAGAAACCTCCTGAGCCTGATCTTTACTGCCTTTCTGGTCTTCTGAGCACTAACCAGAATCTCCTATCAATTACAGCCTCAGGCATTCTAGCTCTATTTTTTCAACCAGCATCTCCAAACCTTTCCTAACTCTTCTTCTTCCCACAAGGCAGTTCCAAACACTCTTCAGCCATATGGCCAGGTAATGTCACAGTAATGATCCCACTTCTCTGGTATCAAATTCTGCCCTAGTTACTTTTCTCTCATTACTGAGACAAAATACCCAACACCCAAAGTTAAGGGAGAAAAGGTTTATTTAGCTTAAAGTTCATAGAGGTTTCAGTCCCTAATGGGCTGACTCCAAGGCAGGGGTTGCACATGGCAGAGGGCAACAGTCCATGGCAGAACAAAGGTAGCAAAGCAACAAGGGAATCTTAACAGTGTCTTTCTGCCCCTTTTATCTTACCCAGACTACTTAGGGTGGGCAGCACTCACACCCTTAACCCTAGTGTCCTTGAGCCTAGCATTGCACCATGAATCAGTCATACATTCTGGATCCAGCCACCTCTGAAAAAGCCCCACTTATAACTACATGAGACTTTAGAGGGACATCTAGACACAAACCATAACAAAGCCTCATGCGCACGCAGATGGGGAGTCTCAAAGTGGGCGGGATTAGGGTGTGATGCTGGGATTAAGGGTGTGGATAAGGGAAGGCCCAACCTGGGTGTCATTGGCACTGTCATGCCTGCCCTAAATGAGTTCTTCACAAACAGGACAAAGCAGCAGGCCACCTTCAGCAATGGACAGGCTATTTCTCTGTTAACAGAAGACAGTCTTCCTGGCACTGAAAAGTCCAGCGATTGTCTACATACCTGTGCTGTCCTTAGACTCAATCATAAATATTTCACCCCAGATTCCTTAGCCTGTAAATACCTTTATAAGCCTAATTCCTTTCCCAATTAGTTGCTAATATCTCTCTTCTGATGTTAGCCCACCCACTCATGGATGCTAATAGCAGATAGCTGATGCTATTTCTCTCTCCCAATGTCAGCCCATCTGTACACAGATGTAATAAACTTGGCTTTTCCCAACTAGCGGCTAAAATCTATTCCCAATTTTAGTCCCCTGATTTTAGTCTCTGTTCACTGGAATAAACTTTTCTTTTCCTCACAAAAGCCTGTTTCAAACAAGTGGCTTCACATGTGCCGTTATAACAGGCACCACCCGAAGTCTGGTAGCCTGGATGGGATAAAAGGGAGAGACAGGCTTGCTGTTGCCTGCTGCCTGCTGTGTTGCTCCTCTGCTATGCCACCCTGCCTTGGAGCCAGCTGACTATGGACTGAAACCTCTACAAACTGTGAGCAAAATAAAATTTTCCTCCTTTAACATTAAATGTTAGATATTTTGTCTCAGCAACAAGAAAAGAAACTTAAGACAGGTGGCCACTCAGGAGACCAAGTTACCATTAGCTATTTTTCCCAAAAGAGAGAAAGCTGAGTAAAGTATCATGGAGAACAAAAATGGGAGGAGAAAAAGGCATACTAAACTCTAGGCTGCACTCATGGAACCTGAGTGATCTGTGGCTGGGGTGATAACAGGCTCTCTGGCTGCTTTTTACTGCAATGAGTGATTGAAAATGAGAAAGAGAAGGGGAGAGAAATTTGAGGTGGCCCTATGCGCCTCTTATCAACTAGAAGAGTCCCAGAGGCCATGCAGCCCCTGCCCCATTCCACATGGTGGAACACACTAGGAAACTGTTCCCAGAGCCATGAGGAAGCTTGCTGAGTTTCCCGGGTTCCGTTATTTTTTTTTTTTTAACCACCCTCTAACTCCCTGCCTCTCCCCAATAACCAAAAAGGATTTGGGCCCTCCAAAGGATGAAGGCCCATTCTGGGCAAGAAGGGATGAGAAAGGGATTGGAGCTTTCCTAAGGGAGAGAGAGGGAAAGAAAAAAACCTTGGCCATAGATTTGAAAGAGAGAAAGAGAGAGAGAAAAAAAAAAGTGCCCTAAAGGGCCTTCCTTCCTAGCTGGCTCTGCCAAATATGTTACCAGGTTTGGGGTCCTGGAGTCTCCTTGGTGGTTTCTAGGTTCTTTCTGTCCTGAACAAATAATTGATCAAGACAAGTCCAAATGGTAATAAGGTTTTACATTTAAGATAGATAGGAAAAGAAACAGGCTCTGCAGAGCAAACTTGGGCCAAGTAAAAGTAGAAAAGTAAGTATGCTCTACAGGAAAGAGCAGGGTACAGTGAAAGAACACAGTAGCCCCATGAAGCTTTTTTAAAAGATTTGTAACAGGTTATTTTAAGATGGCAACAGTTTAACTTTGATCACAAACTATATCTTTACTTCCTTCTCATGTAAAGATCTAGAATTTTTAATGTCACGTTTTCTTTTTTTTTTGGCAGTACTAGGATTAAATCCAGGGCCTTCACACTGAGTTGCATCCCCATCCCTTTTTATTTTTTGTTTTGAGATAAGATCTCACTAAGTTGCTAAATTGCCCAGGCTTTTAATCCTCCTGCCTTGGCCTCCCAGAGTGCTGGGATTTCCTGGGATTACAGGTGTGTGCTATCACACCGGACTTATTTATATCTTTTTATATACATATCCCTTAACAAATTATTGTAGTCATTATTACATTAAATAGCTTTGTCTTTTGGTCTTTGTACTAAAGATAAAAGTAATTTACATGGCACTACTACAGTATTATAGTATTCTGAATTTACGTACTTTTTCCAGTGAGTTTTATGCTTTCAGATTTTTTCATGTTACTCACTAGCATCCTTTTCTTTCAGTTTGGATAATTCACCTCATCCCCAATTGATGGAGATTTTGCTTGTTATTTTCTGTGTATTGGCCAGAGGCTGCCTTTAGTTCTTTGCTATATGAGCATCTTCATAGGGTGTTTTATAATATGCCAACTTGCTTTAACAAAGCCAGACAGGGACATGGTTTACTGAGACTGAAGCCATAAATCTTAAGTGAAGTGGGTCATCCTTTGCAGATTCTGTTGATTAGAAGCCAGGCACAGGTCCCATTCATACTCAAGGGGAAGAGATTAACCAGAATGTGAGTACCAGGAGATAGAGATTATTAATGATCATCTTAGAGTCTATTGCCCACAGGCAGGCATAATAAAGGATAGTGGTTAGCCTGCCATTATAAAGCCAAATAACAGTGGCTTAAACAAGAGTAGAGAATGATTTCTCTGTTGTTTAAATGTCTGGATATGCAATGCAAAGGTTTTATGGCAGCTCCATAATCATCAGGAACCCATGCTCCTTTCATTTCATTGACTTGCTATTTGAAACACATGGCTGGCTTCTCCTCACCGTACAAGACAGCTGCCCCATCCCTTGTCACCATGTTGCATTCCAACCCCTCAAATCTGTCCTACACAATGTAGCCAGAAAAAAATGTGATGACATGCAAATCTGGTTATTATATACACTATTCGGGGCAAAACCTTTCAGTGGCAGTTATAGTCTACAAAAAAGTACCTGAAATATTCTTTTATCATTAACCCCTGTACTCAATATAGATGTGTATATACATATGTCTATAACTGAAATAAAAGTTCTGTGAAACAACACTCACTTCTCCTGTATATCAGAGTGCACTCCAATATTCTTTATTTCACTTTATTTGCATTTAATTTGTGAATCACTAATGGATGTGGGGAAGGAAACACACCCTACAGTATGCAGTGCTGAGTCTATGGTGACTTGGCCCTGTTCTCTGTGCTTTCTGCACACTAACCTCCTCATGGTCTCAGATGTCTGTGCCAACATACCTCTTCCTTCTGCCCCACCCAGCTTGCCCACTGGAACTTTTGCCTTCTCAGCTCCTCCCTGCTTTTCAAGAGTCATCTCAGGCATGGCCGTTCCCTGACTCCTGGTCCTCTTTCACAGGCTCTGTAGAACCCCATGCCCCCACCATAGCAGCACTCACATTGATAGTAACCATTGATTCACTTACTTCTGTTTTCCCACTAAACAATATGTTCCTTGAGAATGGAAATTGTGTCTTCACAGTTTTACATCCCCAGCTCTAGCATAGTGTCTGACATAAAGTAAAAACTTAATAGTTTCTCATATGAATAAATAAATGAGTGAATGTCATAGGCAAAGAAGTTCCTGACAACATGTATTGAAAATCTATTGCACATAGAGCATTGTGCTGGAGAGAATTATGAAAAAAAATACTGGAACTTGACAGTATTAAATGAAAAATAGGCATAAAATGACCTGTATTTATAAAGACTGTCATATATCCACAGTTAAGTGCCATCAACTGTCTCACTGACAGTAGACTGAAAGCACTCATTTCTTTCATCCTTTAGCTGTTTCCTGATTTTCATCTCTTAGGAGAGAAACCTCAGGCATTCCTCAGACATTGCTATCTACCCAGGTCTGCTCTTGATGAGGCCAATGTGAAACAAAAGAAAAGCTGTTCCAGTGATTTTTTGATCTGGTACCACATGTGACTAATCCAGACCTTCCACAATAATCCCAGAGAACCAAAGAGAAAATGTGGCATGTTACAAACTTCAAGGTAGTTAAGGACATGTCTAGCAGCTGTTCCACATGCCGTGATGAGTCAAAAAATTCATGAATGCAGCAGAGGAGAGGAAGGTGAGTCTGCAGTGAACTTAATGTCTCACCTCCACACATTTCTTTGACCTTGAGAAGCCCAGTCTGCTGAGATCAATTCTGCAACCTTGTCTGGTAAATTAATGAATGGACCAAGCCAAAAACAAATACAGGCTATATTTAAAAGAATATGATATTATTGTGCTTTGGGCTGCATTTACAATCCCAAGACAGGAGAGCAGCATTATAAATATCCTGACTTCTCTCAATCTGATGCTTTCTCTCTCTCTGGTAAATAGTGGCAACAGCTTATATTTGTACTGAAGTTTATACTCTGTGAGGTGCTTTCACTTATTTCATGCTAACTGCAATCCTTGAGGTAGGTACAAGTATTAGCCCCATTTTGTAGATGATCAGACTGAAGTTCAGAGAGATCACTATACATGGATCACACAGCAAGCGAGGGGCTCTAACTATTTGGGACTGAAATTTATCATAGTGCCAATTTGTTACAATGGAATAACAATCAGAAACCTGGATTCTAATCCCAAAGCTACTAGCTATTAAGCTGCACAATCACAGACTTATCCTTCAACATTCTGGAGCTTCCTTTCCTGCCTTATGAAAAATGTACATGATGATGCCTTTCCTTTCTGCCTCCCAGGGTGCTTATGGGGACAGTATAGGTGGTATGTGTTTAAGTGCTTTAAAACTGAGATGGTAATCCACAGACATCAGGTATTAGCAATCTTTTCTGACAAAATAATCAGGATAATACTCACCCTAATCTTTCTACTTGGCAGTGCCTTTCATTGCATCCACTTAGGAAATCTGAAGCTGTCATCTGTAAAACACCCCTCTGCCTATAGTCTCTACAGATGCACTGTCTGCAGGCCAGTGAAGGCGGGGGAGCTCTTTTTCTCAACATGACTTCAGAGCAACAATTCTGTGTTGTTGCCATTGCAATCACCTGGGGAGCTTTAAACATACAGATCTTCAGGCCCCACCTTGACCAATCACGATTTTAATCTGGAGGTGGGAGAGGAACCACTTCAGTATTTTTTAGTTTCTGAAGCTATAATATGCAACTAATGTTAGGAACTACTGCTATTCAGACTATGCATCTTTGTGGCTGCTGAAAGTTATCTTAGCTTTAAAAGGACAGATCTTCTGGTTCTCAAAAACTCCATTTGTTATATAGATAGGAATACAGAAGTCAAGTGAGGTCTGAGCTCACTTGGGAAAGAGAGCCAGGAGTTGAACCACATGCTCGAACTATAGTGATGCTAAAATCCCACCATCCCATATACAGCAGGCCTGCTGTGTTGTCAGTTTTCTGTTACTTTGTTTTCTATGACAAAATACCTGAGATAATCATCTTAAGAAGAGGTTTATTTTGGCTCATGATTTCAGAGGTTTCAGTCCCGGTCAGTTGACCCTGTTGTCCTGACCTGTGGCAAGGCAGAACATCATGGCAGGAGTGTGTAGTGGGGGAAACTGTTCACCTCATGGTGGTCCGGAAGCGAAAGGAGAAAGGGGAAGAAGCTGAAGTCCCAATATCCCTTCAGGGTCATGCCCCTAATTACTTAATTTCTTCTCATTGGCCTCAGTCCCTAAATGTTTCACCCTCTCCCTAGATGCCACAGATTGTGGACAAGACCCTCAACACGTGGCCTTTGGGGGTCATTCAAAATCCAGATTACAGCACCTCCTTTCTAAAGTGACAGGGTTTGAAACATGGGTGACATATGTATGATGGATCAAGTGGTAAACTCAACAGAGAATCCTGGGCAGGACAAAGCCCTCTCCGCCACCATTGCCCTTCCACTAAGATCCACTTCTTGTCAGTATTCCCTATGTCATAGTGATTAGAAAATTGTATACCTTTGTTGGGAAAAAAAAGTCTTAGAGGATAAGTATATAGGAAATTTATAGCTACTCTATGATGTTTGCCACTAATAATAAATAAATAATCATACAGTATTTAATATTAATTTCTATTGAATTCCAGTGTATTTGTAAATTATACATGTTCTCTATGATTTTTCTTTTTAAGGTTAATCCAAATTTACTTTATAAATAAAAATACTTTTATAAATAATAGAAAAGTATTTATAAAAATACTTTTTATAAATAAAAATTTACTGTATAAATAAAAATGTGACATATTTCTTACCTATAAAAAGTAGTTTCTAGTAAAAAATAATTGATTTTGGTTTTTGGCTCAAAGTTCCTAAAGAAGCCATTACCAGAAGAAGCCATCCTGCTGAAATTCAGAGTGTAATTAACACTGGAGTTTGACTCTGTGCCCTTAAGGGAGAGGGAGCAACAGTCCCTCATCTATTCATCATTGACTTCCTTCTTGTACTAGAAGTGAAGCAAGCAAATAAAAAAAGGATTTAACTTTTCAGGAACCCCTTTTAGAATGGGGCAGCATCCAAGAGAAGTTCCCTTTAACTGTTCCTTTTAGAAGTTCTCAGGATGAGCTGCATTGTCTTATTTGATAGCTTCATTTGTAAGAAGACTGTGCACAATTAGGATGAAGTGAACTCTTATCACAAGACCTAGAGATTTAAATAATAAAGAGTTTTATCTCTCATCTGAGAAGGCTTTGTAGTGTGCAACAATAGCCTGGAGACAAATACCCACACCTCTGGGATCCGCAAAAATTAGTAATTAAGCAGTATTTTATTGTGATGCAGTAAATTTGCAAAAGATGCAACTGGACGAGTCTCAGGGGCTTAGGTACAAAATTGGCTTCCTGTAGAGCCAACAAAAAAAATCTGGTAAACTAAAAATATTTAAAGAATTTAATACCCCCATGAGAGAATTTCCAGTTATTGAAGTGGAAAAGACAAAGTGTTTGAGAGTTTTAAAAAGGGGGTTTTTAATGAAAAACTCAACAAACTACATGAAAGTTTAGATAGAGCATATGAAAAAAATAGTAAGATCAGACCTATCATATACTGAGTAATCAAATTGGAGACTTCATACTTTTCCTCATAATATCATAAGAAAAAGGGCTGAAAAATAAACCCCAGGGGTAATGAACTCTCCTGTCTCCGGAGTTCATTAGAATGGAACACCTCCATGGTACTGAGGACACTGTTTATCTCACCACCTCCCGGGCAGGAATCTAGACAGCCTTCACAGCCTTCTGTAGCTTCTAGTTACACTAGTTACAACCTTGCTTCTCCACTCAGCCTACCTTTCACATGTTTCTTGTATGAATGAGATGCAGTGTGTGCTGTGGTCAAGCCTTTAGACTCTGGGCCCAGCTGCCTGAAGTCTAGCTTTCTGACCTTGCAACGACTTCATCTCTTTGTCCCTTGGTTTCCTTGACTGTAAAATGAGGGAAACAATACCACCAGTCTTTCAGAGTTGTCAGGAGGATTAAAGCAATTATTACACAAAAAAAGCCCTAGATAAAGTGTCTAATAATCAGTAAGAACTCAATAAATGTTAGCTATCATTACCACCATGCTTTGAGTTTCCTTCACACCTATAAAAATAGCATATTTTAGCTAGGGATTTGGCTCAGTGGTTTCACCGCCTGCTTCAAAAGCGCAAGGACCCAAGTTCAATCCCCGGTACCAAAAAAAAAAAAAGACATTTCTAAAATTAGCATATTTTGAAGTAAAAAACAAGATACGTGCTCCAATAAAAAATTGTTTTCAGCTCTGCAGATGATTTATGTGGAAAGTCTGAACAAGATATTTAGTGACACATTTAATGTATCATTTTAAAATTACATACAGTCCTAAAGTCCAAGAAGTATTCCACAGCATGGTCCCTGACCTCAGGCAGTTTATACTCCACTTGAGAGACAGAACATATGCCCATGAAACATTAAACAAGAATCCAAAACAGTTCATAATTATGTATAAAGTACTATAAGTAGTTCCAACCATGAGAGCTACAAAAATGCAGACAAGAAGAAATTCTGAGGGAATCAAGTCTTAATTATATATGTGAAATTTGCAGAGACCTTCACTGGACCATGAAATACAGGTAGGGAAGATGAAATTCTCCATGGGAAGGGAGATGAGGAGATGAAAGCAAGTCACAGAGCCATGCATCAGAAACAGTTGGCTTGTGTTTGAAATTAGGTGAGATAATTACCAAACCTACACCCCAGGTCTCAAAGTTGAGGGCTCAAAGAGTCTGACCTTGCTCTGAGAGTCCCTGAAGTTTTGTTAGTTGAAAAATAGTATAAGCACAGATTATGGGCAAAGTAGGGTTGTGTGAGTAGAGAGGGGAAGCAAGGATCAGATGATTAGTAATCTGGATACAACCTGATGAGGTCCTCCTTGGCTGGAGATATTAGATACAAAGACTTGCCCCCTTCATTCCAGTCTCACAACCCACATCTCCAGCCAGCCTTATGAGATGCGCACAGCAGGCAAAGATCAAGAGCACCAGATGCATTTCCAAAGTTTCTCAGGGCATCTGGGCTCTAGCCTTCCTCTCTTCCTTCTCAGATGCTGGAGAACAGAGACTCCACCAACCTTGGGCAACCATTCCCACATCCTTGTTAGCTGTGTCATCCCTCTAGCTTTTCTGTCGTGTGTGGCCAGTGATTCCAAACGGGAAGTGTTACACATCTTTTTCCACTAAAGGCCAATGATGTGGGGGTTTTAAAAATTATTTTTATTCATATCAGTGAATAATTTTAAATTATTAAGACATTAGTAATATTTTTGGTTTGTTTGTTTTTTGAGACAAGGTCTCGCTATGAGTTCAGGCTGGGCCTGAACTTATGGCAATCCTCCTGCATCAGCCTCCCAAGTGCTGTGATGACAGGTGTGAACCACCACAGCCAGCTGGAGATTAGTAATTTAAAGGTTAGAATTTAAAAATTTTTATTAGTACATGTCTTCAGTACATCATGGTTACATTCATTGTGGGGTGTCGGTACATGTACATAACTGAAAGGTTAGAATATTATCATGATTCCTCTCCTTATCCACAGTTTTATTTTCTGCAGTTGCAGTTACTCTCAGTCAGGCATAGTTCAAAATTAATTAAACAGAAAAATCCAGGAGAAAAATGACAGAGTGGTGATCAGCAGCAAAGTTTAGCCTCTCTGAGATCTGGAATCCAGACACTGGAAAATAACAACTTGGTGAAGAAAGAAAAAAAGAAGTAGATTTCTGGGAATCATGAAGGAACTGACAGGAAAATTAGGAACTACAGAGAAGTTGGAGAGATGTCCACAACACAAGAAGAAAAAAACCCAAACATCTAGACTGTCTCCATGGTACCCAGGCTCTTGGGGAGGAGGAACTTGTCTCTTTCAGGGAGGGGAACCTGGCTTCCCAGAAGCAAGGTGAGTGCACAGGGCTGGGAGATGCAGGGAGAAATGACCAGAATTCACAGATGTCTTGAACTACAGAAGCAGCGTAAGGTTTTCCTCTGAGAGGATTTTGTTCACATGGCAGGTAACAGGAGAGGAATTTCAGCATGGGTGCCTGCCATATAGCCAGACAGTGCTTACTCAGGTGCCATTTGGGGGAGGCATTGATTATTTAAATCTGTGACTCAGAAAAACTTAAACACAACTTCTCTTCAGGGTTCCAAGTGTTACCCTTCCTTGGTGACCGGGTGAGAGATGGCCATAGGAGACAGCCTCGGACAGAGAGTAGAATAGAAAGAGATCCCTGAGAAATATAAGCTTAGGCTGGGAAGAACATGGGCAACCCTCCCCACAGTGAGAAGCCTGGCCTGGCTGAGTTATGGTCCAAAATGGCTGGGTTTTAGCTAGGCTTGATGGCACAGGGCTATAATCCCAGCCCTTGGGAGGCTGAGGCAGGAGTTCAAAGCCAGCCTGGGCTATATAGTGAGTTCAAGGCTAGTCTGAACTACATAATGAGAGCCTGTCTCAAAAAATAAAAACAAAAACAAACAGGAAAGAATGGCTGGGTTTCAAAGTGCAGCATTAAGTATTAAATCCTTGCCCTGCTGCCTACATCTGCCACAGATCTGAGTTCTTATTGCTTTCTCCTATCTCCCAAGGTTATCAAGGACACATGAATATTGCCACAGCCTGGGGTAAAAAGAGTAGCCTCTGGCTATAAGGATAGGCAAAGAAAACTGACTGGCTGGACTCCAAAATTGCAGATCCTGGAAAGAAAACACTCATTCAAACATACAGAGATTTGGTGCCGGGGATTTAGCTCAGTGGTGCTGCACTTAGCAAGCGCAAGTTCTTGTGTTCAATTCTGGGTACTGAAAGGACAAATAAAAGACCCCACCCCACCCAGTTTTGGACTCCTTTCCTCCTTTCTTCCTTCCTTTCTTCCTTCCTTTCTGCCTTCCTTTCTTCCTTCCTTTCTTTCTTCCACTCACCTTCCTCTTTCTTCTGGCTTATTGGGGTTTGGGGAATTTTCTTTTGTTCTTTTTTTCCTCCTTTTTTTATACTCTTTTTAAAAGATTTTTTCTATTTTTTATTCTCCACATTAATTTTTTCTCCCTTTTTTGTTTTATCTTCTATTTGTCACTGATTTTTTCTGTTACCTTTATTCAGTTCTGTAAATATTCTTCTCCTTAATAGAACCCCTACTCTCACTTTTCTCTCACCTCTCATTGTTTAATTTTTCAAATTTTTCTTCTTGCATTCTCCCATTCTCAATCCCTTATATCATTAATAGTATAACTGTTAAGTTTTATTAATCTTTAGATAGCTAAATCTATCTTACTGTTGAATTCTTTTCTATCAGCAGAGGTGTAGTTATCACATTTACTTGATATTTGCTGTAGGCAATATTTGGTTTGTCTTGGTGTTTGTACTATAATTATGATTTATTTTCTAAAATTAAGGGTATGATACATTATAGATTCTTATGGTATGCGAATATTCAGTTTGCCCTGGACAATGTTGCTGTTGCTGATTTACCTGATACTACCAGGGTCACATAGGTATTGCTATTAATCATTTTTCTCTGTTTGCAAATGCTCAGATTACCTTTGTGACATTAACAATACTACTGTCCATTCCCAGCAGTATTTTAATTGGTGCTGGACCAATTACACTGCATCTCCCCCACCCAAATTAACAGATATAATCTGGTACTGGGACAAAGGCAAAGGGCTCTAGTTAGCAATAACCTGAGTATATCACTGAAAAGCAGACTAACTAAACAGATCTTCTTACTAGTCACAAAGTCTTTCCACTATAAGCAACTGCAAACTAAACACAAAACGAAATAAACAGAAACAATAGAAACACGAGAACACAAAGCAAGAAAATGCCTCCCAAAACTCCCAACTCCCCTAAAGCTGATGCATGAAGCATCAATGGGGAGGAAAGCAAAAGCCACACAACTGAATTATTTGAAAGAATAAAAGATGACATAAAAAGACAAATCAATAAGGTGCTTGATGGGCTTATAGAAGATATAATTGATCAGATAATGGAGGTAATAAAATATTAAGGAGGCTTACAGAAGACACTAGTAAAAAGTTAGCTGAGATAAACAAAATTACACAAAACATGGATAACTAGTTTAGTAAAGA
This sequence comes from Heterocephalus glaber, assembly GCF_000247695.1. Next base: position 8,027,119 of record NW_004624776.1, on the reverse strand, counting down.
ATTAGAGTCCATGCAAAGGTTCCATCCAGAAATCCAGGAGATTAAAAATTATATTGAAAGTATGAGCAGCAGAAGTATCCAGTGTAAGGACAGAATATCAAAATTAGAATATAGGGATGCTTTCAAGGACCACTTACTTACATACCTTAAAAACAACAAAAGGCTATAAAGAATGGATCCAACAGCCACTAGATGAAGCAAAGAAAACTAATCTAATATTAATTGAAATAAGTGAAAAATCAGAAAATAGCAAAAAAGGGCATTAAAAGGCCTGTTTACAGAAATAATAGCAGAGAACATTCCAAATACTGGGAAAGAATTAAATATACAGGTAAATGTTATGGTTTGTGTCTAGATGCCCCTCCAGAGCCTTTTGTGGTTATAGGCTATTTTGGAAGTGGCTGAATCTAGAGTGTGTGATTGATTCAGGGTGGGGCTAGGCCCAAGGGCACTAGGATTAAGGGTGTGAGTGCTGCCTGCCCTAAGTAGTTGGAATAAGATAAAAGGGGCAGAAAGACACTGTTAAATTCTCCTGTAGCTTTGCTACTATCTGTCTGCCATGAACTGTTACCACTCTGACACCTTGCCTGGGAGCCAGCTGATTATGGACTAAAACCTCTACAAAGTGTTAAGCCAAATAAACCTTTTCCCCTTTAACTTTGGGTGTTGAGTATTTTGTCTCTGCAATGAGAGAAAAGTAACTAACACAGTAAGTGAGGCATATAGAACCCCAAGTAGCTATGATCAAAAAGAACCTATGTCACATCATAGTCAAAATTCCAGAAATTCAACACAGGACACAATTTAAAAGCTATTAGAGAAAAGCAATGAATCACTTATAAAGGTAAACCCACTAGAATTATAGCAGATTTATCAACACAAACCTTAATGGCCAGTAGAGCTTGAAGTAAAGTGTTTCAAGACCTAAAAGATAACAACTTTCAATCCAGACTTATATATCCTGCAAAACTTTCTTTCAAAATTGATAGAGAAATATAATATTTCCATGACAAAGAGCACCTCAAGAAATTAATGATCACCAAACCAGCACTCCAAAAACTTCCGAAGGACATCCTAGAAAGAGACAATGAATCTGACAGTGCCAAAAAAGTCTAATAGAATGAATACACCAGGAAAGGTGAACAGTTAAGCAGAAGTGGGGAAATAAAAGAAATCAGCAACAGGAAAATAATGCAATAAAAGGAGTAAGTCAGTAGCATTCAGTAATATCT
>NW_004624776.1:7998769-8025787 GCF_000247695.1 Heterocephalus glaber | reverse complement strand
AGGAAAGGTGAACAGTTAAGCAGAAGTGGGGGGGGGGGTTGTTCAGCAAAGGAGAAGAATGCAATAACAGAAATAAGTCTTCTTTTAGTAATAACTCTCCATGAAAATGGCCTCAATTCCCCAAACAAAAGACACAGCTTGGCAGAATGGATCAAGAGACAAAACCCAATGATATGCAGTATACAATAAACACATTTAATCAAAAAAGATATACACACATTAAAAATCAAAGAGTGAAAAACAATGTTCTATGCAACAAGAACTAAAAGAAAAACAAAAAACAACAGGAGTAGCTACCCTAATTTCAGATGCAAACTTTCAAGACAAAACTGATCAGAAGAGGCAAAGAAGGGCACTATATGTTGGTTAAGGGAAAAATTCAACAGGAAGAGATAACAATTATAAACACTATGCACCAAATACCAGCACACCCAACTTCATAAAAGAAACACTACTGGACCTTTTAAAAAATTAGATAAATAACACACTTATAATGAGGGACTTCAATATTCCATTGTCACGAATAGATCAACCAGACCCCCCGAAAAATCAATAAAGAAATATCAGAGTTGAACCAAACCTTCAAACAAAGGGATTTAATAGATATCTATAGAGAATTCCACACAACAACAAAATACACATGTTCCTTATTCTGGTACTGTGACTAGGTTGTTGAATTAGCCACTAAATGAGGAATTGTATATAGTATGTACATTGCAATATTCAGAATAAAGAAATGGTCAAAGAAAACTCCAACTCGATGACTTTGCTTTTACTTGCATAACTCTTACATGCAGTACTGTAATGTATAACAACATAAAATTACAGAACTGTACAGTACAATCAGCAAAAATTATAGCACTGTATAAACAAGGTGTACTGTACAAAAAGAAAAAGACACTGCGCTCTATAAACAAGATATAAAGAACTGTACAGAAAAAAAAAGATGGGTCATAAGTCTGAGTGGCAAGTTGTAAATCTGCACAGCATGCTTTGGTGTAAATCCAAATAGCTGTTAAAAAGGCAGTTTATTAAATGAGAAATATCAGTACACATTCTTCTCAGGAGTGCATGGGACTTTCCCAAATAGACTACATGCTAGCCCATAAAGCATGCTTAAGTAAATCCAAAAGAATTGAAGTTATTCCAGCCATATTATCAGATCAGAGTGCAATGAAACTAGAAATCAATGGGAGAAGAGACCATATAAATTGTGAAAACACATGAAAATTAAACAATACCTTTTTTAATAATCAATGAATCACAGAAGAAATCAAGGAAGAAATTAGACAGTTCTTAGAATGGAATGATAATGCTAGTACAACATACCAGAACCTATGGGACACAATGAAAACAGTTCTAAGAGGGAAGTTTATAACTGTGAATCCCCACATCAGACAAACAGAGCAAGCCCAAAAAAATAGCCTAATGATGTGCCTCAAAGTCCTAGAAAAACAAGAACAATTCAAATCCAAAGCTAGTGCAAGGAAGGAAATAATAAAGATTGGGGCATAAATTAATGAAATTGAGAAAAAAATACAAAGAATCGATAAATCAAAGAGCTGGTTCTTTAAAATAACAAACAAAATAGACAAATGCCTAGCCAGTCTAACCAAAAAAGGAAAGAAAAGGCCCAAATCAAGACAATCAGAAATGAAAAAGGTGAAATTACCATGGATACAGTCAAAATTCGTACTTTGAAAAACTATACTCCAAGAAATTGAGAGTCCAGAAAAAATGGATAGATTTGTAGATACATATGAATTACCAAAACTGAGACAAGAACATATAAAAATCTTGAATAATCCAATATCAGACAATGAGATTGTAGAAGTAAATTTTTAAAAACTACCAAGAAAAGCGCAGGTCCCAGTGGAGTCACTGCTGAATTCTACAAGAATTTTAGGGAAGATTTAATGTCAATATTTCTCAAACTCTTTATTGAAATTAACAGGGCAAGAGTAATCCCAAATTCTTCCCTGGAAGCTAGCATTACCTTGACTCCAAAATCTGAAAGGACTCAACCAAAGAATTACAGGACAATCCTTTTAATAAATATCAATCCAAAATCCTCAACAAGGTACTGGCAAACAGAGTATAATAAATCATCAAAAAGAGCATACATCATAACCAAGTAGGATTTATCCCAAGAATGCACAGAATTGATTCAACATGTGCAAATCACTAAACGTAATACAGCATATGAAAAGAAGCAAGGACAAAAATCACATTGATCCAGAAAAGCCTATGACAAAATTCAAAATTCATTCCTGATAAAAACCCTGAAGATAATAGGTATTCTATGATGTTATCTCCATCTGATAAAAACCATTTATGATAAACCAGTGGCCACCAACACATCAATTGGGAAGCAGCTGAGAGTTTTTCCTCTAAAATCAGGAACAAGCCATAGATATCCATTTTCACCACCCTTGTTCAATATAGTTCTCAAAACATTAACGAGAGCAATCAGACAAGAGAAAGAAATAAAAGGGATATGTATTGGAAGGGAAAAAGTCAAATTGTCATTACTTGCAGATAACATGATCCTCTGCATAGAAGACCCAAGAAGGTCTACCAAAAGACTCTTAGAATTAATAAACTAACTTCAGTAGGATAGAAGGACACAACAGACCTCACTTATTTGCATTTTTTAAAGCATACATCTTCCTAGAATACTTTGTTTCTGTAATTTAATCATATCTGTCCCCTAATCTCCCACCCAGAGCAGGAACCCACATTGTTTCCAAAACAAGCCAAGAGGCCTCTGCTTTGATATCTGTGACTTTTCTCTTTATTAGTAGTCACTGTCAACCAAAACCCTCCCAACATGCATTCTCTCAAATGAGCATTCCCTCCCCAAGGGCACCTTGCTCAGTATCTTTAAGTAGACCCTTCTCTCCACCTGAAACTCCCTTCTCTTGTCCATCGGAAAAACTTACCCAGCCATTGAGCCTCAGCTCAAATGCTCTGGTTTCTGGAAGCTCTCCTAGGATACCCCAGGAAGATTAGGGACCACTCCTCCTGGACACCAGAGAGAGAGAGAGAGAGCGCGCACTTTGTATGCACATCTGCTATTATCTTCTCTCAGCCTTTATCTTCTCTCATTTCATGATTATATTCAAGCGTATTTCTTCACTGTGTTGTCTCTTGAGGTTAAGAATGATTCTTAACTTCGCATTCTCAGCCATTGATCTATTGCCCAGTAATAAAGTATTATTTAATGGACAGACTGAATAAATGAATGGTACCTAAACAAAATTCTGCAGTGTAGAAATGGGAGCTATAACTACTAACTGGCCACACCAAAGAGGTAGTATTTGACCTTGGTATTAAAGGTTATAGTTTTCTTGGCAGAAAAAAAGGGAGAGAATTATAAGCAAAAAAAATAGCAAGAACAAAATATAGGCCTTTTCAGAGAGCAACTAACATCATAAGTTCAGTAGAAGACAGCCATGAGGCCAAAATAATGTGTTAATGAGTTCAAGTTGAGCTGGGGGTAATGGTACACACATGTAATCCCAGCACTGTGGGAGGCTGTGGCAGGAGAATTGCAAGTTCAAGTCCTGCCTGGGCAATTAGCAAAATCCTGTCTAAAAAAAAGGGACTGGGGAATGTACCTCAGTGGTCAAGTACCCCTGGGTCCAATACTCAGTATCACATACATACAAAAAGAGTTCAAGCCTATTCTTGACATAGTGAAGGAATTTTGAGTAAGGGAAAGACATGATCAGACACGTTACTTGGACTGGTTGGGAGAGAATGGTTAGGAGGAGATTAATGGAGTCCAGGCAATTTTTAAAACTAATAGCCTCATGGAGCCTAGCATCAGGAGAATGAGGGAAGCAAAGTAAATTTGAGAACCATTTTTGATCAAGGGACTTAGCAACCATCTAAATGTGGAAAGCAAGGAACCAGACAAGTGAATCCTCGCCAGCCTTTCTGACCTGGTGAGTGGGTGGACACTTAGACATTAGCACCTGAGTGTACCTGCTCTTCACAAGCAGAGTGCAGGTTCTGAGAGAGAAGAGTATATTCTCTGCATCTCTTATAGCTCCCAATACCAACCACACATTCAGAGAAATCAGTAAACATTTCTTGAAAGAATTAATGTTTCTTATATTACCAAATATGTAATAAGGGAACTATTACAATGCTGATGTCTTTTTCAGAGACTCTCTAACTTTTTTATTCTCAGCAAGTTTTTCAACTACATTATTCAACTGGTACACCCACTATACCAATACATCGCTGTGATATAGGAATGATATCAGACCTGCAAATGATATAGGGGAAATAGTATAACTCCCAACCTGCTAGATGGCAGATACACTGAGTTTGTGTTCCCCAAAATTGAAGGATGAATTGTAAGGAACAACAGAGGTTAAGAATAGGAAATACTTCTTGAGAGATATAACTCCTGAGAGGTAGGAGGGGTCCCAAATGGGTTGGTGAGGATGCCACTCTTTAGGAGAAGTTTTATAAAGCACAAGAATGTAGGTACAACATGGGTTAAAGCTATGAACAACCAATAAGGTTACAAGTATACTCGCTGAGGTAATAGTGGTCCAATGGGGAAGCAAGTCATGGAGCAAGTGTACATAGAAAGAACAAATCACTTTTCAGGAAGGTAATGGGTCCAAGGGTTTTGGTCACCTACCAAAGTAACTGATGTCTGTCTAGACTTCATTAAACCAGGTGTTACCACTTATGTCATCCCTTGGGGAAGTATGCAAGCCTGTTCATTTTATCTTTATCTTCAGGCCTGGCCTCCAGCTGATGCGCCTCTGGCCACAGTTGTAATGTGTTTCCATCTTTTGTACTCTCTCGAGGGCCCAGCCCTATCTGACTGCCTAAAATATTTCTACCCAACTTAGCTGTCTAATAACTGGTAAGACAATAATATTGTCTTAGCTGTCAATAACTGCACAAACTGAAATCACCTTTAAGATTGTGGATGCTAGGGGGCAATAGCCAAATGGCTCTTTTTGGAGAGAGGGCTATGATGGTTTGGTCCTCTCAAAATGAATCCAAAAACAATAAAAGAAGCTGAATGTTTTTGGCAGTAGAAGGGAGGAAACAAACCTACTACAGGTAAACTGAAATCTTCAGATAGACCCATAGCACATTGCTGAGCTATTGAGATAACGGCCCTGGTTAGAGTAGGGCCATAAATCTTTTCATTTCTTCATTCACCTGGCAAGACTGATGAGATTTTATTGCAGGCAAGCTGTTTATCTCTTGAGTGACATTGGCAAGAACAACTATATCTTTATCAATCAAGGATTTTCTGCCTGCATCCTTTTCCCCACAGACTGCTCCAGCCTAAATCAGAACATTTACAACATATAAGAACCTCATTGCTGCAATACACACCTCACCCACTCCTTTCTGGGTGAATGTAATCATTTTGTTCTAATGTTACATTAGTCCATAACAAGGGCTGGAATAACTGGGCAAACAGAGAAGAAAGTCCCAGATGGGACCTATAATGAGATGCAGAGCTCCTATAGTTTGGACCTGAAATTTCCCAAAGCTCATGTGGCAAAGCCTTTATCCCTAGAATGACACTATTGGGAAGTGGTAGAACCTTTGGCAGGGGGCTAGTGGGACATCTTTAAGTCAGTGAGAATGTGTTTGTGGAGGGAACTGTGGCACCCTAGTGTCTCTCTCTCTCTCTCTCTCTCTCTCTCTGTGTCTTCATTTCTCAGACATGAGGTAAATGATTTTGCTCTATAAGTTGCTCCTACCATGATGTGTTGCCTCATCAGAGGCCCAAAAGCAATGGGCTCAAACAACAATTCATGGACTGGAAACTTCAAAACTGTGAGCCAAAATAAACCTTTCTTCTTTACAAGTTGATTACCTCAGGTATTTGTTACAGTAAGAAAGCTGACTGTCAAGCCAGGTGTGGTGGTGCACGCCTGTAATCCTAGCACTTGGGAGGCTGAGGCAGGAGGAACACTATGAGTTCAAGGCCAGCCTGGGCTATATAGTGAGTTCAGGTCCAGCCTGAACTACAAAGGGAGACCCTGCCTCAAAGAACCAATAAATAAATAAATAAATAAATAAATAAATAAATAAATAAATAAATAAAAGCTGATTGTCATAAGGGCTGACTGCTCCATATCCAGAATACTGTCTGTGTCAATATACCACTAAGAAGGGATCTGCAGGCAAGTTGCTGTCCACAGAACCATAATTGCTGAACAGGCAGAAGTTCTCTCCTCAGCAATGACTAAGAATAAGAGGAAGTAGCCACTACTTCAGTCGACAGCAAAGGTTTGATCCCTCTTATAGCTTCCATATTGCTTAAAATAGCCTAAATATTTGTTTTCCACACCTAAGAAGCACTGACATACATAGAAATATACAAACGCATAGATTTGAGAATTGCCATCATAAGCCCATAAGATCATGTGTCCATTCTACCTTTGTGCCAGGAAAATGTCCTCAGTTCTCAGACCAAAGTGATGTTGGAAAAATGGCTCAACAAAGTCAAGGTACAGGTTTTTATTTCTCCCGTTCAATATGTCTGTAACACCTGAATAGAATGCACAAAGCAGCTACATGAAGACTCTTAGACAGTAGCAGGAAGATTGGAGAAGGAAACCACAATTTAAAGTACCACCTAACTTGCTGTAGATTCATCATTTTTTCCCTCTGGCATTCCCTGAATGGGACTCAAAGTAACCTGAAACCCAGAAGCAGTCATCAGTATGGACAGGAAGAGCTCTAGCACAAACCTTGTAGTTGAGGCTTCAGGCAAGAGAAGCATCTTGTGGCAGTTACAGCCACAGCATGGAAAATGCTAAGGAAAGGGAACTTCCTCTCCCTCTGAAGGAACATTGGTCCCTTGAGTATTCTTTTACTTTTCTTTGTGCTTCTACCATGTGGTCCTAGATGAGGGCAGAGTCACAAAAAGTACATGCAAGAGCAAGGTAAATAAAACTCCAGCTTTTTGGATGAACAACAAAAAGGGGGACCCTGGGAAACAAGAGTTCCAGGGGGATCGTGGAGAGCAAGGAGCTTGGGAAAACAAACTCATAAGATTATTTGCTGACTTTTGGACTCACCCCCAAGCTCTGATGCTTGGATTTCATCACAACACTGCATAATAGACTTTGAAAAATGAATTGACAACTTTATCACCATTAAGTCCAGCCTGACTATGAGAGAGTAAGCATCCAGGAGAAATCTGAATACATCACCAAGACTTTGAAAACAGTTGACATTGCAACCAAAACCCACAGAACACTAGTGGTCTAAAACAACTGCTAAAAAATAAGTAAGCAAACAAATAAGCATGCTCTACAAGAGTATAACAAGATCCAGTATCTTAAAATGTAGTGTTTAAAATGCCCATGATGTGATTCAAGATACTTGGCATATGAACCAAGAAAATCTCAACCAGCAAGTGAAAAGACAGGCAATGAATATAAGCACCAAGATGATACAGATGTAATAGTTATCTGACGAGGGCTTTAAAGCAACCGTATAAAAAATGCTCCAAGAAGTAAAAGGAGAGACTTCTGGGAAGATGGCAGAGTGGTGAACAGCAGAGAAACAGCCTCTCTGAGACTTGGTGTCCAGACGCTGGAATATGGCAATGTGAGGAAGAGAAGAAGGAAGGAAGTGGGTCCCCAAGACCTAGCAAGGATCTGAAGCAATAATTGAAGCCCATAGGGAGAGTGAAGAGAGAGACTTCAACAAAGAAGAAGGAGGCAGCAAGCAATGATTACTCCCTGAGCCCTGACTCATTGTGTGGGAAGAGTGACTCAAACCTACAGACACACCATGACTACTGGCAATGCCAGAGGCCTCCACGGAGAAATGAACCAGTAGAACAGAGCACTGGATGGAGTGGGCTGCAGTGGCTGGTGAGTTATTTGGGTTCAGATGTCACCTAGGAGAGGGTGATTGGCTGGTAGCCATCTTGGAGAGGGCCCAACTGAGCTTTGAACTCAGAGCACCTGCAAATGGCTCCAACAGGGTGAGGCAAAACTTAGTTCAACTTGACAAGAGGTCAAGAAGCTAAGTTGGAGCTGGAAGAAAGCACATGAGTTTTACAGCCTCAGAGCCAGAAACCAACCTGAGTTTCAGAACTAAAGGTACAGGCTTGCTGGGATTATCTACTACCCCACTGTAAATCTACAGATGGCTTGTTGGGATTAATCAACATAGATCTGGATTCTGTCTGCCCACTTTATCTACCAGTGACAGCAGAGACCTGTCTTGAAGTAGGCTCATTTTTCTCTTATTTTCTTCCTTTTTTTTTTCTTATTTTTGTTTTTGTTTGTTTTGCTTCCTTTTTTCTTGATTGTTTGTTCTTGTTTTTACATAAGTGTGAACATTGTTTCTAGGTTTTTGTTGTTCTGTTTTGTTCTTGTTTTTATTTCTTCCTTCTCTTTCCCTCCTGTCTTCTTCACCAGTTTCCCAAAGTTTGTGTAATCATCCTTTGTTCTCCAGCCTTGCTTCTAATCTGTTCCTCTTCTTCTATTTCTCTATTATTATCCCTCTACCTTTTTTTTTTTTAACCAGGGATTGAACTCAGGACCTCAGGCTTACCAGGCAGGTGCTGTGCCACTGAGCCACATCACTGGCCCCTCTCTAACCTCTTTTAAATTTTCTCCCCTGAGGGTAAAATCACCATACTTAGGGCATATTTACTGTATACAATTTTCTGGTTTATTTTAGATTTTCTTATATAACACAAATCTAGCTCATACAATTAAAGGTGGCAAATGAATAGTTACCATAGTTTGTCATTTTCTAGGCTGTATTTGATGCTATCATTTATGCTGATTGTACTACTTAAGCCTGCAGGAGAACAAAATATTGACAATGCCCAAAGCAGGCTGTTCAGGCTGTGAAGAGTTAACCCCGCAAATGGCTTATTTATAGAAGTGAGTCTAGCCAAAGCCTACATGCTGAGGTCAGAGTAACTCATACCTAAATTCCATTCCCACAATTAAAACCTTCTTACTAGAAGGACAATGTTCTAATTATAACCATATCTTTTGTCTATTCTGTTCCTAATTCAAGAATACTTGTCTTTTCTTTTATGAACCTTGCTTACATTAATTTCCATAGAAATCACATGATTGTGCATCCTCATACATAGTGCTGCCCTTGCACATAGCTTGCCTTTACCCCAACTGATTACCAATAAAAATCAGTGGCTTGGACTGGCCAGTACCTTTGTCAGTTGCACCGGCATTTGTTGTCCTGGTACCCTGCTTCTTAAAAATAGCAAAGGACTACAAAAAATCAATGCAACAGCTGCTAGATGATGGAAGAAGAAAAACATAAGATTGATCAGGGTCCATGAAAAAGCAGGAGATAGCCCAAATAACATTAAAAAAACCTGTTCACAGAAGTAATGGCAGAAAACTTCCCAAGCAAGGAAAAATTTGACATACAAATAAGTGAGGCATATAGAACTCCAATTACCTACGATCAAAAAAAAAAAAAATTACAAGACACAATATTCAAGATTTCAGAAATTGAGCAAAAGAATAGAATATTAAAAGCTATTAGAGAAAAGCAACAAATCACCTATAAAGGAAAGCCCATTAGAATCACAGCAGGCTTCTCAACACAAACCCTCAAGTCAAATAAAGCTTGGAGTGAAATATTTCAAGCCCTAAAAGAAAACAACCTCCAACCCATACTGATGTACCCTGCAAAACTATCTTTCAAAAAAAAATTTTTTTTTGGTACGGGGGATCGAACTTGGGGCCTTGCCCTTGCAAGGCAGGTGCTAGAACTGCTGAGTGAAATTCCCGGCCCTCTTTCAAAATTTTTGGAAAAATAAGATATTTCCGTGGCAAAGAACATTTGAAAAAATTCATGACCATCAAACTAGCACTTCAAAATGTTCTGAAGGAAATATTAGAAAGAGATAATGAAGACTACAACTCCATGAACCCCAACAGTATGTATCTACAAGGCAAGGCAAGCAATTAAACAGAGGGAAGAAAAGGGGGACCAAGAGCAGGAAGATAGCATGAGAAGGATAAGTCAATACAAATCAATTACAGCCATCAGTCTAAATAGTCTCAATTCACCTATCAAAAGAAACAAACTGCCAGAATAGATCAAGAAGCAAGATCCAACAATATGCTGCATACAAGAAACACATTTAATTCAAAAGAAATTCATAGACTGAAAGTCAGAGGATTGACAGGAAACTAGAAAAAATCAGAAGTAGCTATTCTATTTATAGACAAAGTGGATTTCAAGCCAAGACTGATTAAAAGAGACAAAGTCACTACACCCTTATAAAGGGAACAATCCAAGAGGAAGAGATAATAATCATTAATATTTATACACCAAATACCAGTGCACCTAACTATATAAAACAAATATTAACAGACATAAAAAATCAAATAAGCACTAATAAAATTGTAATGGGAGAACTCAATACCCCACTGTCACAAATAGATCAACAAGGCCAAAAAAGAACAAAGAAATATCAGAATTGAACCAAACTTTTAAACAAATGGACTTAGTAGATGTCTGCAGACTGTTGACCCCACAACATCAGAATACACATTCTTCTTAGCTGCACATGGGATGTTCTCCAAAGTTGACCACATACTAGCACATAGAACATGTTTAAGTAAATTCAAAGGAAGTGAAATTATCCCATGCATATGATCAGACCATAGTGCTGTGAAATTGAAAATCAATGGAAAAGAAATCACAATAACTTCATAAACACATGGGAAATTAAATAACACCCTCCTGAACAGCCAATGGGTCACAGATGAGATTAAAGAAGAAATTAGACAATTTCAACAATTAAATGATAATGCCAATACAACATACTGGAACTTATGGAACTCAATGAAAGCAGTCCTACCTGGGAAATTTATAGCAGTGAATTCCCATATCAGAAAAACAGAGGGAGCACAAATAAACAACCTAATGTTGAACCTCAAGCCTCTAGAAAAAAGAAGAGCAAGTTAAGCCCAAAGCTTCTACAAGGGAAGAAATTATAAAGATCACAGCAGAAATCAATGCAATGGAAACTAAGAAAACAATACAAAGAATAAATGAAATGAAGAGTTAGTTCTTTGAAAGATTAAATAAAATTTACAAACCCTTAGCCAACCTTATCAAAAAAAAGGAAAGAAAAGACTCAAATCCATGCAATTAGGAGTGAAAAGGTTAAAATGACAACGGACCCAGCAGAAATCCAGAGGATTATCAATACCTACTTGGAGAACCTATATGCCAATAAGATGGAAAACACAGAAGAAATAGATTCCTAGATACATATGAATTACAAACACTGAATCAAGAATATATAAAACTTCTAAACAAACTAATATCAATGAATATTAATCAAAGCCAACGAAATTGAAGATGTAATTAAAAACCTACCAACAAAGAAAATCCTAGGCCCTGATGAATTCACTGCTGAATTCTATAAGAAATTTAGAGAAGATCTAATGCCACTACTTCTCAAACTCTTTAATGAAATTGAAAAGGAAGCAATACTTACAAACTCATTCCTGGAAGCAAGCATTACCTGGATACCAAAACCAGAGAAGGAGCCAACCAAAAAAAGAGAACTACAGGCCAATCTCCATCATAAACATAGATGCAAAAATTCTTAATAAGATACTGGCAAACAGAATCCAGCAAATCAGTAGGAAGAGTATACACCATGATCAACTAGGATTCATCTCAGGAATGCAGGGCTGGTTTAACATATGGAAATCAATAAATATAATACACCATATTAACACAGCCAAAGACAAAAACCACATGATCACCTCAACAGATGTAGAAAAGGCATTTGACAAAGTCCAACACCCATTCATGATAAAAGAAAAACCTATAGAAAATTGGAATAGATGATCTTTATCTCAATCTGATAAAAATCCATCTATGAGAAACTAACAGCCAACACCATACTAAATGGAAAAAAACTGAAAGGTTTTACTGTAAAATCAGGAACAAGACAAGGATGTCCACTGTCACCACTCTTATTCAATATAGTTCTGGAAACATTAGCCAGAGCAATTAGACAAGAGAAAGAAAGAAGAAGAAGAACATGGATAGGAAAGGAAAAAGTTAAATTATCATTATTTGCAGATGGCGTGATACTTTACATAGAAGAACCAAAAAACTCCACCAAAAGACTTCTAGATTTAATAACCAAATTCAGTAGCATAGCTGGATACAAAATCAACACTCAAAAATCAAACACATTCCTGTACACAAATAACAAACTTACAGAGAGAGAAATTAGGGAAACCATACCTTTCACAATAGCATCCAAAAAAATGAAATACCTAGGAATCAATCTAATGAAGGGACTAAAATACATTTACATGGAAAACTACAGTATTCTGAAAAAGGAGATCGAGGCCTGGGGATTTAGCTCAGTGGTTTTGGCACCTGCGCTGCAAGCACAAGGTCCCGAGTTTGATCCCCGGTACCAAAAAAAAGGGAGATTGAAGATATCCCTTGTTCTGGAGTAGGAAGAACCAATATAGTGAAAATGGTCATACTTCCAAAATTGTTATACAGATTAAATGCAATCCCAATCAAAATTCCAGTAGCATATCTCACAGAATTAGGGGAAACAATCCTAAAATTTATTTGGAAACAGAAGAGACCTAGAATAGCAGAAGTAATTCTGGGCAACCCAAGGCAAGGCAGGGGCCATCACAATCCCTGACTTGAAATTATACTACAAAGCTACTGTGATAAGACAGAGGGCATCACAATCCCTGACTTGAAATTATACTACAAAGCTACTGTGATAAAAACAGCACGGTGCTGGCCAAAAACAAAACAAAACAAACAAAAAAGCACACTTGAGAATCAATGGAATAGATTAGAATACGTAGATACAGCTCCAAACACACTCAGCCACCTTATCTTTGACAAAGGACCCAAACACTTTCACTATAAGAAAGATAGCCTCTTTAATAAGTGGTGCTGGCTTTCCACATGCAGAAGATAAAAACTAGACTTATATATTTCACCATGCACTAAACTCAAATGCAAATGGATCAAAGATCTAACTATTAAAACAAAAACACTAAATCTGTTGGAAGATAGAATAGGTAAAACTCTTGAAGACATTGGTGTAGGCAAAGACTTTATGAACAAAATCCTGATCACAGGAAATCTCACAAAGAATCAACACTTGGGATCTCATCCTATTAAAAAGTTTTTGCACAGCAAAAGAAACCACCAACAGAGTGAAGAGATAACTCACAATGTGGGAAAAAAATTTTGCCAGCTATTCCTCAAAGGACTAATATCTAGAAAATATGAAGAACTCAAAAAAATCAGACCTTCCCAAATTTAAAGACCCAGTCCAAAAAATGGGCATCTTAGATGAACCCACAGTTCTCAAGTTAAGAAGTAGAAATGGTAAATAAATATATGAAAAATGTTTAACATCACTAGTTATTTGAGAGATGCAAATTAAAATAATGCTGCGATCCCATCTCACTCCAAAAAGAATGGCTGCTATCAAGAAGTCAATCAATAACAAATGCTGGCGGGGCTGTGGGGAAAAAAGAACCCTTCTCCACTGTTGGTGGGAATGTAAACTGGTGGAACCACTGTGGAAATCAGTGTTGAGCTTCCTCAAAAAACTAAAACTAAAGGTTCCATTTGACCCAACCATTCCCCTTCTTGGTATCTTTCCAAAAGAATTAAAGGCATCATACTATAGTGATATATGCACACATATGTTTATAGCAGCACAGTTTGTAATAGCTAAATATTGGAAACAGCCCAAATGCCCATCAACTGATGAATGAATAAAGAAAATGTGGGGTTTTATTAATGCAATGGACTACTACTCTGCCATAAAGAAGGATAAGCTTCGGATATTTACAGCTAAATGGATGGACCTTGAGACCATACTCTTAAGCGAAATAAATTGGACACACATGCTTAAAGACAGCATTGTTTCTCTAATGTAAGAAACCAAGAGTGGAAATCAGAACCAAAATGTATAATAGATATTGGGAAATGGGAAGAAAATGTTCAAATGAGAAGGGGAACAAGGGAAGGGAAGAGAAAAGGGAAAGAAGGGACAAGAAAAAATGGAGAATAGAAGGAAAAAGTGGAAACAAAGCTTTTGTAAACAAGGAAGGGAGGAGGGAGTGGGGGATGGAGAAAAAAGAAGAAGCAAGATGGGGCTGGGGATTTAGCTCAATGGTTCCGCCCCTGCCTTGCAAGCACAAGGTCCTGAGTTCGATCCCCGGTCCAAAAAAAAAAAAAAAAAGAAGCAAGATATATTATGTACAGGTACAAATTCCCTATGATGAATGTTATCATTGTACAGATCTAAAATGTACCAATAAATGTTTTGTTTCAAAAAAAAATCTCTAAGCATTTACTCTACTAAAGAATAGAATGATAGCTTTAGCTTTTTAAAAATTTAAATATTTAATCATGTTGAGGCACGGAAATGCTGAATTATATATTTATGGCCTCTGGAAAGGTCTAAGAGATAGAAGATGCACTGAAGAAATTTTGCAAGGGAAAAAGACAGAGAACAATGATGAAAGAGAATTGTGAGTAACATGAGGGGGCGAAGAAGGACACAGCCATGGCATTGGAAGAGTCAGTGAGCAACACT
The DNA here is from genome assembly GCF_000247695.1 of Heterocephalus glaber. The sequence goes on along the minus strand of NW_004624776.1, from coordinate 8,011,164 downwards.
GAAGTGGGAGAGCACAACACGGGAAATAGGGAACACCACTGAGCACCACATGGTGAGGAATTGGGACAAGTGTTTGACCTACTGAGTACGAGCCACTGCTGTGAGGAGAAGGCTTCCCTCCAGTTTGTATTGCCCACACTCATTCTATGAAAAGTACTGCTTACAGAAGAACTTGTAGATAGGACATAGGAGAACACAACCAAAAAAGACTTCTATTTATTATTATTATTATTATTATTAGTGTGTGTGGTGCTGGGGATGGAACTCAGGGACTTGTGCAGCTCTAAAAATGGCTTTTACATCAGTGGTGCCAAAGTTAAATTACCTCCTGGAAACAATCCACCTTTATTTTTCTAATCCAAGTCCAGATTTTCCACTTGGTCTAACCACAAACTGGAATTCATTCAACCATTAAAAAAATTATTGATGCTCAAAAAAAAAAGTAAAAGGAAACATTCTAGAAAACTTCAGCTAAATCAATAAATAAATGAGATATCTAAGAAGAATCAAATGTCTATTTTAGGACTGAAATGCAATAATAGAAACAGAAAACTCAGTTGGGCATAATGGCACACACCTATAATCTCAGCACTCTAGGAAGCTGAGGCAGGACAATTATAAATTTGAACCCAACCTGAGCACCTTAGTGACTTAGCAAGACTCTGTCTCAAAATAAAAAACAAAAATAAAAAAAGGGCTGGGGGTATAGCTCAGTACGAAGGCTCTGGCTTCAAGCCCAAGCACAGGGGAAAAAAAATTCAGTGAACACCAAACAGGACAAATCCAAAGAAATCTAAATGCAGGCGTATCCTACTCAAACAGCTAAAAAAGAAAGAAAGAAAGGAAGGAAGGAAGGAAGGAAGGAAGGAAGGAGAGAGAGAAAGAAAGAAAGGAGGGAAGAAAGGAGGGAAGAAAGAAAGAGAAAGGAGGGAAGGAAGGAAAGAAAGAAAGAAAGAAAGAAAGAAAGAAAGAAAGAAAGAAAGAAAGAAAGAAAGAAAGAAGAAAAGAAAAGAAGGGCACAAAACTCATGAAAGCAATCAAAGAAAAACAATACACTATATGGGAATAGAATTCTCATCTGAAGCAATTGGAGGTAAAACAGTAGATAAACAACAGTGATAAAATGCTGAAATACTAATAGCTCTGTTTTTGAGTGTTAGGTGGTTGACATTATCTTTGCATACCCACAGAAGAAAAAGGGAAGCACAAGACTTTTAGCACCATTCAAATACTGCAGTTCTGCATTGTTTAGAGGCTGTGTTACCGTGACTCTCTTTGCTTAAGGCAGGAATTATGTTTTTCTCAATTTTGCGTCTCCAGAGAATTGCACAGTGACAGATGGAGGTGCTCACATAAATGGAGGTGGTGAGGTGGGGGCAAGAATTCATTCATAGCTGAATAAGTGAACTGTGTGGCTGATTAAGGCAAAAGTCCACAAATCCAGCAGGTAGCCAGGCTCCCTCATCCAAATGTGTCTCTTGCTGCCGATGGGAGTAAAGGGTGGTGTGGGGCCTATGGCACAGGGGAGAGGAGGGTGGCAACACAGGAACCTAGTCTGGAATAATAAAGCAGAAGAATTGGGCCACAGCGGGTGATGGACCTAGCACCCTGCCCATGGTTTGGCACAAGCAGTCCATCTCTGTGATTAGCAAAAGGAAGGAAATTGGCAACGAAACTATAAGGCCAAAACTCCACTGAGGTCAACTGTGAGCCAAAATACTGCACCTCTAAAGGGCTTTGTGTTGGGCTAGGAGATTAGCTCAGTGGTAGAGCACTTGCCTACTATGTGCAAGGCCCTGGGTTCAATCTCTGATACTGCCAAAAGTAAAAATAAAAAGTAATGTTTTCTCATTGAGGCCATACTCTTACGTGAAATAAATAGGACACACGTGTGAATACGGAATAGTTTCTCTGGTGCGAGAAACTGAAAGTGTAAATGAGGATCGAAATGTATAATAGGTAATGTGAAATAGGAAGAAAAGGGGCAAAGGGGAAGAGGAAGTGAGGGAAGGGGAAAGAAAGGGAAAACAGAAACAAAGCTTTTGTAAATAGGGAGGGGTCGGAGGGAAGGAAGGGGAATGGGGAAAAAACAAGAACCAAGATATACCATGTGCAGGTACAAATTCCCACTGATGAATGTGATCATAATGTATACCTAAAATGTACCAATAAACTTAATGAATAAAAATAGTGTTTTCTGTTCCATGAGGTGCTTTTTTAAATGTTTCCTCTTCAGATATGTTTAAGAAACATTCTATGCTCTATTTCTTTAAGACGCACAACACGTATTTGGTTATTTAATCCTCTGAAAAGACCTATTATAAACAGGCTTTTAAAAAAATAGGTTGAGTTATAATTAACATAGTACGTGTTCAGAGCAATGAGTTCTGAGAGTTCCAGGCTTAATTTACCAGCACATAATACACGATATAAGGGATTTCCACCACCCAGGAAAGCTTTCCTATGTCTCATTCCAGTCAACTGTTCTCAATTCAGAGATAAGCACTGTCTGGCTTTTCATCGCTGTTGGTAATTCTTAGACTAAACAGCTCTGCATGTTTTTGTGTGTTGGCTCATTTAACTCATTTTTTAGTTTTATCAATTCTTTTATTTATATCAATGTTCATCCTTTTTTATTGCTGAAGTGTATGCTAACATGCATATTAACAAATTGCAATATACACACAGTCACGTGACAACGACAAGGTTTAGGTTCTGATAAATATATTTTTAAGCAATTTTGTCATTGTTTGAATATGATAGAGGATTTCACTCACACAAACTAAGAAAGCTACATCACTAGACAATATAATCTTATGGGACCACCATGCACTGTATGGTTCATCTTTGACCAAAACATTATGTGTTATATGACTGTTTGTATACCACAATTTGTTTATTCATTTTCCAGTTGGTAGACATGTAAATTACTTCCAGGTTTGCACTATAATGAATAAGGCTGGTATGAACATTCCTATATTAGTCTTTTGTGCACATGTTTTTGTTTCTCCTGGGTAAATATCTAGGAATGAAATTGCTGGGGCATGAGTATATATGTTTAATTTTATTTTCTTAAAATGCCAAGCAGTTCTCCAAAGTAGTTACACCTATTTAACTCTTAAAACTTCAGATTGTCGATTTTTATCTGATCACAGAGTCCCACACATCTGAAAAAAAAGCAGGTTGGATTAGGTAGCACCAAGCTTCTTCCCTGGTTTATGCAGTGAGAGAAAGCACTCAAAATTAGAATTGTTTAAGGTCAAGGTTTTGACAACTTTTACAAATCTTGTAGGGAAAAGGACATGAAGTGAAGTCCAGGAAGAGCAGAAAACATTAAAGGGTAGAGACAGTAAACATTGCTGGGTATGATGAGTGCAGAGGTGCTGGCAGGCAGTCATTTCAACAGAGACATGAAAAAAGGGACATTCAGGCAAGAGGGACTCTGAGTTACTAAAGATAAAAATGATCAAAGCAGACACGATATCATACAGGAGACGCCAGCAGTGTTGAGGAAGCCTCTTTGGCCTAGGAGCATCACTAATAATAAGATATTCACAAAATCCTTTAAGAGTACTGCTTCTTTAAAAGGAAAGAGTTGGGAAGGTTTGGAGTAAAAATGAAAATAAGATACCATAAAATTGTATTTATTCTAATTCCATTGGTTAATAATTTAATCTCCAATGGTAGAGCACTGTGAGGACACAATTCTTTGTGGACCTCTTGAATATCTTGCATCTTGAGCAGGGGCATTAACTGTCATTCTGGACTATCTTTTGAAGGATGTTTCAATAGCAAACCCCCTTAAAAAATAATCACATCTACCTCTAGTGCAGATTCGCCTACATCCTTGGAAGGTAGAGATAACATCTACTCCTGAAGTAAAGGGCATCTGTGCTTACTGCCCCTTATGAAAGATTCAGGTCCTCTAAGTTTAGAATTCCCCTGAAGTGCAACCCACTGCATGTGCAGGTATAATTTGACCCTCTTAGATCAGTCTTTTGATACCTAGGAAAACAGCATAAATTTTAAAAAAGGCTTGCTGAGAGTCAGTCTACTGCTCTGTGAGTAATAAACTGCCTTCTCTGACCCAGCAGTCCTGTCTTTTCCCAGTACACAGAAAACTGTAACGAGATAATATGTTAGCTTGCAAGTAGGACAAAATCTCAGTCCCTTCAAAAGTCTTGCCAATTACACTCGATTTCTTGAATAATAGTGAAAATTCTTCCAAGTCTAATTTTTCAACAAGAGGAATTCAGTTTAAAATCAAGAGATTTCTTAAAAACAGAAATTTAAGCAATTAAGTGTTTCTCAATATGTTGCTAATTTCCAGACCTAGGGAATCAGGGGCAAGCATTTTCCTATACTTTTTAGGAAGTTATTTTGCTGACACTAATTGGGAAAAGATTCTCCCTTTGTTCCAGGAACTAATTCAATAGAACTTACCTCCTGGATCCTGGAGCACGAAGCACCGAATGTAACTCAGTCTCCCTGCTGAAGTCAGCAGTGCTGCCTTGGGGACAGGGCTATCCCTCTTTAGAGTTTCAGAGGTTGGCTCTAAACTGCCCTCAGGAAAACCCTGAGGAGGGCTTATCTCTGTGGTTTCTGAAAGGCAGAGGACAAGTGTCTGTCCACACTGCAAACATCTGAAGAACCGGTGAACAAATCTCCAGCCAGACAGGAGCGGCCCTGGCAGGGTGCCTGTGCTTACTTGCCAGGACAATCCAGGTTCTTCTTGTTCCCTGTTTGGACAGTGAGTCTAAATCGCATTTGAATGGTTGTCCACATCCAGAGAATCAGGAAATCTCTTTACTCCCCATCCCTCAACCCAGTTGTCACCTCCCCCTTTTGTTTTAGTAGCTTCTTCACCGAACCTATCTTTTGCAAATGACCCAAGTCATATGCGTGCTTCCCAACGTGCCATCTTCATGTGAGTGCTGTCGCATTCTAAAACCATGACCTTCCCTCACCCCTTTCCCTGCAGTCCTAGTGTCTTACCAGTCTTAGGGATGCAATTCTCTTTCCTAATTTGAAGTTGATTCTTTTCTTTATTGGTACTTCATTATATCAGTCAGTACTTACTAGAGAAACAGATTTAATGTAAGATGTACAAAAATCTAAGAATTTACAATATCGGCTTACAATAGCCTGTCACAGAGTCAGATGTGGAAGAGTGGAAAAGGTCTGCCTGTGCACTGGAGATCAGAAGGATCCAGTGGAAGGCCTGGAGCCCACTGTAGTGTCCTGTGCGAGTTCCTATCAGGGAGCCAAACGGTTGGTGATGGAAGGCTGAAGAGTTTGCACTGTAAGCCAGGAGATGACGTTCAAGGTGAACGCATAGACTTTTCAGCATCTCTGAAAAAACAGGAGCAAACCTTCCCTCTTCATTTCTCCTTTATCATTCATTCACATGACAAGCCACCACAGGGTGGGTCTTCTGTCTTCAATAAATCCCTTCAGCCACACTCAGAACTATTTAGTTGGGCATTTCTTACTCAAGTTGACACAGTTAACTATCACAACCACTGAAGCAAATGATTTTCTGAGATTTCTTCTAAATCTCCTCTTTGTCATCTGATGTTTTACACTCATTTATTCATTTGCCTTAAAGTACACACGTACTTAAGCAAAAACTGATCATAATCCTATATATCTCCCCTCTCCTCCAAAGACAAGTCCCTAACTGCCTAGTTTATACGTCATTTCCCTCCTAGAAAATTTCCAATATACACTATATTTTGCTGTGTGTATGCCACAAATGCAGTGTGCTTAATCAGGTCTCTAAAGGCCTATTTATTTCAAACCTGATGAGCAGTTCCCCTCTCTCCTCATTGCCCTTTCAGGGGAGGGGAGTTAATATGTGTGCATGCACACATGTGGTCTGAGTTGTGTCCCCCCCACCACATGTGCACACCCTTAATATTCCTGTATTTGGAGATAGGACCTTTAAGGAAGAAACAAGATTATAAGGGTGGGGCCCTGTTATGGCTCTTATCTAGATGTCCCCCCAAAGCCTCATGAGGTCATAGGTGGGGCTTCTAGGAGGTGACTGGATCATGGGTGTATGATACTGGATTGGTCCACTGATAGCTGAGTGTGATGTTGGGAGGTGAAGCCTGGTGGGAAGAGATGGGTCATTTTGGGCATGGTCTAAGGGTATATATCCTTCCTCCTCCCTTGATAGCTGCTGCTTCCTGCCTGTTATGCCATGAACTCTTTCTCCTCTGCCATGCCACCCTACCTTGGAGCCAGCCAATTGGTTCACAAAATGTGAACCAAATAAACCTTTCCTTCTTTAACTTGTGATTGTTGGGTATTTTGTCCCAGCAATGAGAAAGTCACTAAGACAGGCCATAATTCTATAGGACTGACGTCCTTCAGAGAAGAAGAAGAGACACCAGAGAGCTTTCTCTTTTTCTCATTACATGTATACACGCACACACACACACACACACACACACAAGGTCATGTGAAAGGACACAGCAAGAAGGCACAGTCTGTAAGCCAGAAAACAGACCTCATCAGAAAAACAAAATTTGTTGGCACCTGGATATTTTCCAGCTTTCAGAACTGTGAAAAAATCAATTTGTGCTTTTCTAAGCCACTCAGTTGGTAGTATTTCATTATGGCAGCCAAAGCTGGCTAATGTAAGGAACATACCCTTGATTGGTTCTTAACCTTGTTGTGCCTAGCAAACTACTAAAATTTTTGCATACTATATAGAATATGCATTCTTTTATATACAGTACAGCCTACATATTACGCACAGCACACATGAAACATTAGATCATTATAGAAAGGCAAGGCTAGACATAAAGGTCACAGCTAAAGGCAAAGTGCTCGCTGTTATCTGCAGGAAAAAGGGAACAGAAAGTAAATGAACAGGTTGTTTCATTGTATTTCAAGAAAACTCTTCATTAGCATGCTTATCTTCTTTATTCACTTTTAGTGGTCACTGATAAATACAACTACTTTACATCTACAAGCACAATTATACTTCACAAAAAGGTCAGGCTTAGTCAATATTTTCTTATGAGATTTCATACTATCATTTCATCAACAGGCATTAGCCACATTCACAGATGTCAAGGACATAGGAAGATAATAGATCCTGTGGAAAAATGAAGTTAATTCGGGGGCAGGGTTCCCTGGGGCACCTGATAGAGAAGGTAGGCAGGTCTGAAATTAACGTTTAATGCACAATGGGAGATAATTCACTCATGGTTCTTATTTCATATTTTGAGCATTGATTGGAGATTTTTGCTTAAGAACCACCCATTTTGAGATGATTAGGGATATTCAATCTTGAGTTGGGCCTTAAATAACATTTAACAATTATTGTTAATTTTGCAGGTATGATAATAATATTGTGGTTGTGGCAGTAAATGGTGAAATAGAACTATTTAGGACAAAAGAATGAGGGAGAAAAAGAGGAGGAGGTAGAAAGGAAATACTGATACCTCGAAGGGGGACAGGTACATAAGGCTAATTATAACATACTTTTACTTTTAAGTAAGTTCAAAAATGCTCACTAAAAAGTGGTTGTAAAAATCATGTTGACAGGACTGGGGTGTAACTCAGTAATAGAGCACTTGCCTCGCATGCACAAGGCTCTGGGTTCATTCCCAGGACCACAATTATCATCACCATCATTGTCGTCATCATCGTCATTATCATCGTCATCGTCATTGTCATCGTCATCATGTTGGCAAACTTGTACTGAATACCTAAAACAAGAGTCCATTGGTTGCCTGCTATTGTATCCAAAGTTTGGGAGGCCTAAAGCTCTTACAGTCTGGGAAGGTTTCTTTAAGAAAGAAGCGAATACAAAATGCTCTTCAATAAATACATGCAGGAATGCTCAATGACTCTCTCCATTAGAGAAATGCAAGTTAAAACACACTGAGATTCCATCTTACCCCAGAAAGAATGGTTATCATCGAGAAATCAGATAGTAACAAATGCTGATGAGGCTGCAGGGGAAAAGGAACTCATCTACATCGTCGGCGGGAATGGAAACTATTGCAACTGCTATGTAAACCAGTGTGGAGATTTCTCAAAAAACTAAAACTAGAAATTCATTTGACCGGCATATCCTTTTCTGCATATCTTTCTAAGAGTTAATGCAAATATATTACAGTGATAGATGCATACATACCCATGTTTATAGCAGCACAACTCATAATAGTTAAATCTTGGAAAGTGACCTAAATATCCATCAACAGATGAATGGATAAAGAAACTATGGTATGTACACACAACAGAGTACTACTCTGCCATAACGAAGGATAAACCTGAATCATTTGTAGGAATATTGATGCACTTTGAGACCATAATGTTAAGTGAAATAAATCAGACACACAGACTTAAATATCACATAGTTTCTCTTATCTGAGAAACCCCAAATAGAAGTAAAGAGCAAAATAAAAGATAGGTAACAGGAAATAGCAAGATAAATCTTTCTCAAATGGGAAGGGGATCAAGAGATAGAAAGAAGGGGAGGAAGAGATAGGGAGGAGAGGGGAAGGGGATAAAAAAGAATTAAGATGTATTAGATACAAGAACTTTGTCCTAAGAAGAACTTGATGTTAGAAGCCAAACACACTCTTCAGAATGGTCCGGCAGTTTGCACTTCAGTTTTCATTCAAGCATCCTTCTAGCACCAGCTCTCCCATTGCCAACTCCCCACAAGGAATATAATCATTATGTATTACAAACATTTAATGTATTAATAAAAGAATAAAAAATAAATTTTAAACCCCTCGAAACAAAATGGCCTTGGAAGGGCCTATGCTGATGGGAATTTCCAAAGCTTGTGTCTCCTCTGGTTCCTAGTGGGCTCACCTCTGTCTCCCATGGGTATGCTATAACCGGTTCAATGGTTTTTCCTTGTTTGACGTTTTGTTGTTATTATTATTAGGAACTTTTCATACACAACCAAAAATTAGAGACATTAAGGCAATAATCCTCTGTTCACCTCTCAGTCCAGCTAACCACCAGTCCTTGGCTAGTCTTAGTTTATCCATAATGAATGAACCACCCACATTCCTCTGTTACTAGGTTTTGGGGTGCTGGAGTCTCCTACAGGTGGTTTCTGGGTTTTTTCTGTCCTGAAAAAAGAACTGGTCAAGACAAGTACAAATGAGAGCAAGGTTTTATATTTATTAAAGGTAGGAAAAGGAACATGCTCTGCAAAGCAAGAGTGGGCCAAGAAAAAGTACAAAAAAAGGTGCACTCTAGCATGAAAATGGACTACTGTGAAAGAAGACAGTGTCAAAGGCTCAATGTCAACTTGCCTTTTGTATTTCCCACTTCTTGGGCCCGGGGTTTGGCTCAGTGGTGCCGCCGCCTGTCTCACAAGCACAAGGTCCTGAGTTTGATCCCAGGTACCAAAAAAAAAGGCCAAAATGTATTTCCCACTTCTCAGCCTGGAGTAGGTCAGTGGGGGCAAACCTATAGCACATGTACAGTGGCGGGCTCTTTGGTATTGAAAGCTCTAACAGGCTCACCATCACTGGTCTAGGCCATGCTATCAAAAACATGCTTGAGTTTTCTGGAGAAGTCCGCGCACAGGGCTTTGGGAACTGTTCTGTGCATGTGGCCTGGGATTTTATAATTAACACGTCACCCAGCCAATTTGCCCCCTCCTATTCTCCTGCCTCACCTCCAGACATATTGTGTTATTTTGAAGCAAGCCCCTGATATCATTTATCTCTGAAATATTTCTTGGGCTGGGGATTTAGCTCAGTGGTACTGTTACCTGCCTTGCAAGAGCAAGGTCCTGAGTTCCATCCGTGTTACCAAAAAAATAAAATAAAATAAAATATTTCTGTGTCCACCTCTGAAAGATAATGACTCTTTCAAAAAATGTTCTACAATATCATTATCACACTTAAATATGTCCCTAATCAGGTAACTGTTTACATTTCTCAAATTGTCTCAGGTTTCTTTTAGTTTGATCAGATCAGGAACCAAATAAGATGACATACATCACAACTGACTGATATATCCCCTAAGTCTCTTTTAATCACAGCCTTGCCTTTCAAGTTTTTCATTTTCACTGCAACTTATTTACTGAGGAAACTGGGTCATTTTGTCTCATAGGGTTCCCCACAGTCTGGATCTCACTAATTGCCTTCCTGTGGTGACACCTACCATGTCACCCTGTCTTCTGTAAATTGGTAGCTACATTTAGAAGCTTCATAAGACTAGTGTTTGATATATTTGGGGGGGGCGCAAATTCCTCACCAGTGTATACTTCCATCAGAAGGCACAAGATAAATTGTCTTTTTGCCAGGTGAGTAGCCATTGTTCATCATTCCTAAGGTCCATTATTTCTCACTGCTTGTTCATTGTTTTATTTAAACCTGAGTGCCCTTAGGCAAGGGTTACATACATTCCAGGCTGCTCCCTTCCCTTGGCCTCAGAGCCACTTCACATCGTTACCTGGCTGGTCTCCAAGGGCGGCTGGAAGGACTAGGGGTGGGGACAGCAAGAGACAAAGGCAATGAAGGGCAAGTTTACCCTAATGGAGTTTACAGCATAATTAAAGACAAAAGATGTAAACATATAAAAATAGTAATGAGAGTTGTCATAAAATGGTACAAATAACTGACTCCACTGGGAGGACAGAGCCCAATCCATACAGGCAGTCAGGGAAGGACCTTAACCCACACAGACTTGCTCCAACTGGGATATTATATTGATTACTGCTCCATTGCCCCAGTTACGCTCCCAGCTTCCTGTTGCAAAATAACCTTTCCATTCCTTTCCACATAGTGCATGTTGGACATGCACAACCACCATCCTGGGTCTCTCTGGGTTACATGCCACCTTGTGGTATACCCACAAGTTACAAGATGTTTTGCAGTCCTGAAGAAGGGGGAAGCCATCAAACATTACCAGTGGTGAGAGGTGTAGAAAAAGGAGTGCCTGCTGCACGTCTGTTCTGTGCCAAGCACAAAGTTGAGTTCACTCATCTGCATTTTCTCATTCACACCTCCCTCAGCCCTTTGAGGTCAGAGCCTATGGGTGATGGAGGTTGGTGTTCATCTAGTATCCACATATGCCTTCTAGCTTTGTAACAGTATCCAGTTTGGTTCATAATGGCAAAGTGCCCACTAACACATGCCTGCTCAGACTCACCCCTTGTAGATGGGAGTGACCGTGCGATGTGATGCTGACTGGTGGGTTCTAGCTAGAATTCTGGTAGAGATTTCAGGGAAAGGTTTTGCTTTTTTAGTGTAAGATCCTCGCTCTCTCCCCTTCCTTCCTTCCCCTTCCTGCGTGCAATGCAGAGTTCAGTGGAAGATAGAGCAGCCACGCTTCCTATCAGCAACCTCTTAACTACCCTCCTATGCATGATATCTCTCTCGGGCAAGCCAGGAGCCTCTGTCTCAGCAACTGAAAGCCAAGCAGGGTGGACAATGTTCCCTTTCCCGGAGTCTGTCATTCTCTCCAGGACAGGGAACTGACGCTGTTCTGCGAGTCAGAGCAACGAGGAGACCATTCCTTCTTTTCCAGACCAGTCCTCCTAAGAACAGAGCAATGGCAGCTGCCAAGAATCCCTGCTCCACTTAGATTCCTCCCCTTTCTACTAAGGCGCCCATGCTTACCCAGGTCTAACCATATTCAGAACACCCTGCTAAAACAACGCCTCCAGCCTGGCTGTTCCCCACAAGGATTCCCAAGGGAAGTGCTGAGTATCACTACACCTCCTACCTTCCTTTCCTCTCTTTTTCCTTTCTTCCTTCTTCCTGCCTTTCTTCCTTCCTTTCCTCTCTTCTTCCTTCCCTCCTTCTCTCCTTTCTTCTTCCTGCCTTTCTTCCTTTCCTTTCCTATTTTTTTTTTGAGACAAGTTCTCATTATGTATTCCATTAGTCCATGTTGGCCTGGGATTTGTGATTCTCCTGCCTCAGACTTCTGAGTGCAGAGAGTACAGGCATATGACCACATCTGCAATAATAAATTTTTTTCCCATTAAGTTTATTGATACATTTTAGGTACACAATACAGTTACATTCATCATTGGGATCTTGTACCTTTACATGAGTATCTTGGTTCTTATTTTTTTCCCCTTCCCCTACCCTCCCTTCACCCCTTCCACCCTTCCCTACTTGCAAAGACTTTGTTTCCATTTTTTTCCTTTTCTCATATTTTTTCTTTTCCCTTCTTTCCTTTGCCCTACCCCCCCCACTTCCCCTGCTCCTTTAGACCTTTTATTCCTCTTACAAAATATCAATTATACATTTTTAAATTACAATATCAAAATTTAGAAGACATTACCACAGATTTTACAGAATTTAAAAGGATATAGAAAGCATATAACAAAAATCTTTTTTGAAGTAAATTTGACAACTTCTAAGAAGTACCTTGGAAGACAAATTAATGAAACTAAC
>NW_004624776.1:7973203-7984744 GCF_000247695.1 Heterocephalus glaber | reverse complement strand
CTATTCTGATTTTTTTGTAGGGTTTTTATCATAAATGCATGTTGGATTTTGTCAAATGCTTTTTCTGCATCTATTGAGATGATCATGTGGTTTTTATCCCTGAGTCTATTGATCAAAGCTGTGTCTCTTATATACCAGTTCTCTCTGCAATAAACTTCAACTGTAGGAACATAGTTGCAGGTGGCTTATTGAGGTAGTATCCTCATGCATGGGCTGTGGGGGAATTTACTTTTGAATTTTCACTCTCAGACTAGGAATTCAGCTCAGTAGGATGGCTTGTCTAGCATGCATGAAGCCTTGGATTCACTTTCAAGCACTACAAAAATTAAATTTCCACTATTGTTGGTAAAATAAAAATTATTGAATGATAGAAGGTTAAGCATTGACACTAGTTAATGAGGGAGACTACTAATGACTATCCTGGGATCTTTAAAACTGTGATCAGCCAACTGTTTTGAAGGTTTTGCAGCAAGCCCAGCAAGCCTCAAGAGGCTGGACGTTTTGCTGCTAGAGTTTTCTAACCTTCATCATTCCAGTGTATGGAGGAGACACACGGAAGGAGGGAAGAGTGGTTGGAATGAGTAGCACTGTTTTTCTTTTGCTCAGAAAGAGACAAGGTCATAATTAACTCCCCCAATTCCTGTGTAACAGCAAATATCCAGCCAAAGAGGTTTCCTTGAAATTGCCTCTGCCTGTGTAGCTGCCTGCAAAGCTGCATTTGGATGCTGAAATGATTCCAGTTATTCAAGCTGCTCTGACTGCTGAACAATATTAGAAGAGGAAAAAGAAAAGACACCTCAGTATGATAAGAAATTTCTCAGAAAAGACTTGGTACACACAGGCGCTGATTTTTTTTTTTCTCCCAGTAGGAGGGATGGACAGATGTGGGAACTTGCCCTGTCTTTCTGGCCTGGATTTGCTGGGGAGACACACATAGGCTCTTGCCACAGGTTTCTCGGCAGACATCAGTGAGCTGAGTTTCAGCTCATACTCATAAATCAGGCTGTTTTCTTGCTCCACTTCATGAGTCCTCCCTAGCTAGAGGCCCTAGGAAGCCAAATATAACTGACAAATTTTGTTGCTATCACAGAAAGCAAAATTCTGTGCAGTTCAGTCTCTCAGTACTGACTTCAAACCACCAGATTGACAAGAGCTAAACAAATTTTTAAAAGTAACCCAGAGAGTTCCAGGGATTTAGCTTACTGGTTCCGCCACCTCCCTCGAAAGCTCAAGGTCCCAAGTTCGATCCCTGGTACAAAGAAAAGAAAAGAAAAAAAAGATACACATTGAAAAAGTAACCCAGAGATAGGTAGTATTAAGATTTTATATTTCCAATAATAATAATGATGATGATGATGATGATAATAATAATAATAATAAATTCTGACCCTTACCTTTTCTTTTCTTCTTCTTCTTTTTATTTTTTAAAGCAGTACTGGGGGATTGGGGATTGAGCCCAGAGCTTTTGAACTTAGCTACATTCCCCAGCCCTTTTTTAATTTTAATTTTTAATTTTGAGAAAGTCACTAAGTTGCCCAGACTGAACTCAAATTCGTAATCCTCCTGCCTCAGCCTCTGTCTTAGTTACTTTCTCATTTCTGGGACAAAATGCTCAACAACCACAAGTTAAAGGAGAAAAGGTTTATTTTAGGTCACAATCTGTAATGGTTTGGTCCATACTTGGCTGGCTCCAAGACAAGGCAGCATGGCACAGGGGTATGGCAGAGGAGAAGCAGCCCATGGCATGGCAGGCAGAAAGATGGAAGATTTCCTTCCTTCCCTTTTTATTCTATACAGGCTACAAGCCTATTGGTGTGCCATGCACACCCAAGGCGGGTCTTCCCTTTTCCAGTAAGTCCATCATCTACACCCAAAACTATACTAAATCAATCAGTTGACTGATTCAGTATCACACACCCATGATCCAGTCAGTCCCAAAAGCCTCACCCATGAGCACATGAGGCTTTAGGGTGACATTTAGATATAAATCGTAACAGCCTTCCAGAGTGCTGGGATTACAGGTGTGCATCACCATGCCCAACTCTTTGCATTTTCATGACCAGTTTTATTCCTGCAGTGCACAACAGGAGGTTTGCAGTCTTGTGATATTTTTTAATACTATGTTTTTATCAAAGCATCCAGATAAATTACTCAATAAAGAAGCAACAGAGATGCTTCTAATGGAAACTTCTAGCTGAGAAAGAGTCTTCTCTTACTCACTTTCTTCTGTCCTGGAAAGAACTGTGTCATCTACGGTTGCTCTCATACCTCCTGAACAGAAAGAGATTAGCAAATATTTTCTTTTAAACTTATTTTCCTTCTCCCCATTGTGGTATCAACAATTCTGAAAATATGAAGAGAGAAAGAGAGCGGCATCACATCCTATAACCACCATTCATTGACCACCCAGCACATACCTGCCTCCAAGCGGATCTGTTCCCTACCTGCAAGTACTGTGCAAGTAGGCCTTATTCATCCATTTCTACAGATCTATAAACTGTAGAAGTTCAAGAACTTGTCTGGGCTCATATTTCTGGTATGAAGTGGAGCCTAACTTCTAGCACAGCTCTCTCTGCTTCTAGTCTTTGCCCCATCCACTGTCGGCAACACCTCGCTAAGTGACATGCCCAGAACTGGCCAAGCGTTTTCCATGGCTCTCCCTGTAGCACATTCATTTGCCTCCTTACACAAATCTTTTCCCACATAAAAAGATTACTACTTTTCACTGTAACTGCACAATGATGACCTTACAGAAAAATTTCAAATGTGAGATTTGCTATGGTATCAATATGGTTTGTCCGTACCACAACTCAGGTTGAGTTTTAATTCCTCTGTGGAAGGATTGGGAAGTGGACCTAGTTGATGTTGGGGTCATGGAACAAAGCCCTCCAGATGGATTAATGCTTTTTCTCATGGACATGGCTTAGCTACCATGGGAGGTCAGCCCTGTTGTCTCATTGCACACGGCCGGCCTACTTGTCCATCTGCGTTTCAACCATGCATGGAGCATCAAAAGGCACTCATCAAAAGCCAAGATGCTGCCACTATGCCTTTGGCCTTCCCAGCCTCCACCCAGAATTGTGAAATGAATAAACTTATTTTATATATAAATTATGTAGACCCAAATATTCTGTTATAGCAACACCAAACAGACTAAGACAGGATGTTGGTAATCACACAAATGTTGGTAATCTTTATATTTCCTTCCAGTTTTCATCTATATGAGTTTAACTAGTACAATTTTAAATGCTAAAATTTTATTATTTTGTACTTAATACCATGAACATACTCCTATGTTTCTACATAGACTTTATAATTACTAATTTAACAACTGTATAATATTCCATGGAGGAGATATAACCCAATGTCTGAAACTATTTCTATTCTGAATTGTTTATAATGTTTCCTTAAGTAATGTTAATAATGTTAATAATGTTTTATCCCTGTATATACTCTTTCTCTATTCTCTGAGACTTTTCTTTAGGATAAATTCTCAAAAACATAATTACAAGACCGGAGCATTTCAATATTTTGTGCTTGACTCTCTTTCTTACATCCTGAACATACACATATGATTTTCAACATTCTTTCTGTCATCTTCTAAGCATAATCTGGAATAGACAGTCAGTGCATCACCTCATTTCCCTCACATTTGATTGGGTACTGGGTTGGTTATCTTAGAGCTTGCTCACACCCAGAGTTGCTGCCAATTTCTGAATGTAAAGTAGACTTTTTGAAAAATCCTTGTGCTTCCCATTTAAACACCAGGCCAGAAAAATTAAAAAATAATTACTCACTGCTGGCAGGAAATGCACATACTAATTAATCTCAATGAGTATAGACTGGTACAACTTTTCTGGAAGGCACCTTGGCAATAGGTAGGGGAAAAAGTCTTTAAAAATGTATATGTAGTATAATTATTATGTGTCAATTAAAAGTAAAATAAAACTTTAAAAAATATATAATTTTGCTTAAGTCAGTAATTTTCTTTTAACAATTTATCCTAAGGGAGGGAAAGTCCAGGTAGGTACAAATATTTAACTACAAACATATTATTTAGCAGCAAAAATGGAAACAAATTGATGACTGACAGAAGGCAAGTGGCATAAGAAACTAAGACACATCTGTATAACGGAATACTATGCAACCAGTTAAAATTATAACTGTAGATGAAAAAATGTATTAATAACATAAACACAGTCTCATAATATATTTAATTAAAAACAAGTCATAAAATGTACATATTTATTATCTATTTGTATAAAATATGTAAGTCGGCCTTGCATATCTAAGGATTTTGCATGCACAGATTCAACCAACCACAGATTTGAAAAGTTACATCTATACTGAACATGTGCAGACTTTTTTCTTGTCATTAGCTTTTTTTTTTTTGGTACAGGAGATCGAACTCAGGACCTTTCACCTGTGATGCAGGCAGCAGCACCACTGAGCTAAATCCCCAGCTCCATCACTAGCTTTTTTTTGTGTGTGTGACAGGATCTTACTATGTAGTCCAGGCTTTAAACTCACTATGTAGCCCAGACTGGCCTTGGACTGGAACTAACAGTGATCCTCCTACCTCAGCCTCCCAAGTGCTAGGATTACAGGCATGCACCACCACACTTGACTTCATTCACTCTTAAGTAATATTGTATAACAACTATTTGCAAACAATTTATACTGAATTGAGTATTCTAAGTAATCTGGAAATGAAGGATATAGGAGGACTGTGTAAATTATGTGCAAATACTGCTATTTTATATAAGGAACTTGGACATCCTTGGATTTTGTGTCTGTGGGAGTCTTGGAACCAATCCCCTGAAGATATATAGACATGACTGTGTACATAGGTAGAAGTTTAACTGTATCTATATCTGGATGCTATATTATGGTGTTTAGTGGTTTTGGCCTTTTATTTTTACACCACTGATATTATTGCTTTTAAAATAAGAAAGAAATAATTGAAGTTTATTTCTCTTATTTAGACCAATTTCTAAAGCTTACATGTGCACAAAAATGTTTATCCCAATTGGAATGGGACAAGACAACAAGTTTGACCTCATACTCCTGATTTTGAGTATGCTTTGTCATCCACAAAACCAAGTCTACAGCAATGATTGCAAAGAAAATCCTCTTCTATTTTTAACTTGAAATGCCAGTCCCTCGGCTAGTAAGGAAAGTGAGGATGCCCCAACTCCTCTACCCAGGGACCAGGGACATGTACAGCTCTCCCTTTAGAGTAATGAGGGCCTCATCTTGAGAGGATATGGACAGCAGGAAAGAACTACTCTCTCTCCTCCCTGTATTAGTTACGTATGGCTGTGTAAAAAATTACCCCCAAGCATAGTCTCTGTCAACAACAAGCCTGCATTGTCTTTCACAGTCTCTGACGGTCAGAAGTCTGGGAGTGATTTAGCTGGGTGGTGTCTCCTAAGGTTGCAGTCCGGGAAGGGCTATAGTCATGTGAGGGCTTGAGGGCCAGATATCCACTCGCCAGTGAATGTGCATACTTGCTGGTGGCCATAGCCCTCACTGGCTGGCTAAAGGCCTTGGTTTCTTACCTCAGGGCCTCTCTACGAATTGTCTGAATGTCCTTGTGACAGGACAGTGGCCTACAGTCTGAGTGATCCAAGAGAAAGTGCTCCACATGAGACCGGCACTGTCTTTTAAAACCCATTAGACTTCACTCTGTCCTGCTGTAGCCTATTGGTCACACAGGTGAGCCCTGATTCAATGTGGAAGGGGCTATATAAAGAAATGAACATTGCTGCCAGGAGGTAAGATCATCCAGGACCAGCTTGGAGGCTGTGTCAGACTCCCAGTCAAAGGGCTGGCTGGCTGGAACACCCCCCATCACCAAAATAGGGCAACAGACAATACAATAAATAATATCAATTATATTAAATTACATAGGCACTACACATTTCTATTTCTTTAGGTTTTGCTTACTAGAAACTTTTCAGATTGCCTTGCCAATGGTTTCAAGATTCTCAAAAATTGTTGCTGGGATTGTAGCTGTGAGAGAGCATTTGCCTGGCATTCTTTACTGCAAAGTACATTTGAGCACAGTATGCAGGAACTGGGTTCTGCAGCCGCTCACATCTCCCTCAGCTCCTGGGCTAGTGGCCTCTTAGGGTTGAGACCTAAAATGGCCCCCAACGCCTCATGTGTTTGGAAGGTGACTGGGTTGCGGGAGCAGCGGAGGTGGCTTCCGCTGGGAAGCAGGGTCTGGTTGGAGGGGATGAGTCACTGTAGCCATGGCCCAGGTTTATCCTCCAACTCCAGCTCCTCCCTTCGCTCTCTGATTCCTGGCTGCCATGGAGTGAACAGCTTTCTGCCTCCAGACCCTTCCACCCTGCTGCTTCTGCCTGGAGTCCAGCAACCACGCAAGGAGGGAAACTTCTAAAATATGAGCCAGAATACGCCTCTACTCCTTTAAGTCGTGGGTGTTAGTATTCCAGCTACCAGGAAAGCAACGGAGACACGGCCCCTGCAGCAAGGGCTGTGCTGTTTGCCTATCTCAGTTCCCTACACCCACCCAAAGGCATGCTACACCAGCCTGCATGGCTTCCTCCACTCCTCCCTATGCCTTTTCTAGTTTATCACTAGCTTTCTAAATCATCACCAACAAGAGTGATGGACAGCTTTCACATTCCCTGCACTACATTCTGGAAGGTAACCGAAGCTACCAAGAGCAGTGAAGAGCAGAACCAGTGTGACTCTTTATAGTCTTCTAGGAACTTGGTGGTAAGATTGCCTTATAACTTCAGGGCTTACAGAAGACTATTTACTAGGCTTGTTAAATGAGTGAATGAATGAGTGAATGAATGAATGGTTGGTTTTATAAGGATAACTTTAAGCCTACTGGCCCTGTTTGGCAAAATAAAACCTGGAAATTATGATGTTTATCCCCAACTCCTGGCCCCTTCAACAACAATAGAAAAAATCTGGTCCATGAAATCATACAGCCTAGGGACCTACACCTCAGTCATTAGTGTCATTGTATTGTTCACATTGTCAGTGCCATGACTGCTCTCCTGCTTCTTGAGGTCAGCAGACCAAGTAACACATTGCAGTGCTAAAACACCCACCTTATACTACGTATCACATTTGCATTAGGAGGCTTGAGCCTAAGCCAAAGATTTGGATGTCATTCGAAAAGAACTTTCTCCCCCAGTCCTTACCTCTGTTTTTCTCTTAGTGTGGATTTCATTTTCTCCTCCTACAGAGAGCTTGTTTCACACAGCATTGGACACAAGAACTCACCTCACTAAGGTCACAGTCAGAGGACTCTATGACCACAGGAGAAAGGGCTGTTCTGCTAGACCCAGTGGAAGATCCTGGGCTAAGACTCTGCTGGGTGCCTTGTTCATCTCCACACCAATCCCTGTAGCCAGCAGGCTAGCTAAGTCACCAAAGAATGAAGTAGAAAGCCAACACAACAGTCCCTACACATGGAACTGGACTTGGATGGCCTTTGGTTCAAACCCACATGGTAGCTGTGAGTCCTCGGCCACGCTAAGCTTCACTTTAGTCATCTTCAAAATAAAAATAATGTTAATACCAACCACAAATTGCTGTTGTGAAGATTTAAATAATTTAAATGTGATAATGCATTCAAATACTAAATCCATATATGGCACATAAGAAATGTTCAAAACATCGATTATCTATTTTGGCTATTACTGGTGCTTTGTCATCTGCACATCACAGAGACCAAACCACAGTACTGTACCTGGTCTCCTAATTTGTGCCCAAGTGGTGCAGATGTCTCTTGCCAACACTGAAGTTACGTTGGTTAATGTACTGTAGAATAGCATAAGTCATATAAATAAGGTGTGGGAGGTCAAATGGGTGCAAACCAAAATCATACAACTGAGGACTCAGGTATATTTCAGGCAATAATACTGCCTCCCCAACCTGGCTAGACAGAAGCAGAAAACAACTTAGTGTCCAAGATTTCATTGCCATGGAAAGAGAACACACTGGATTTGCAGCTGGACAGGCCAGACTTAGCTACTGTTGATTCTGTGTTGAGGCTTCTGGGGATAATGATGTCCCCTTCTCTTTCCACACTGGGTGTTACTAGACTTCATGAGGCATTGTTGGTAAATGCCTTG
Organism: Heterocephalus glaber; assembly: GCF_000247695.1. The sequence goes on along the minus strand of NW_004624776.1, from coordinate 7,976,624 downwards.
AGCTCATCTCATGAAAGGTTCCAGGGAGGCACTCTGTGTTAGTAAATGGGCCCTTCATGGTGATAAGCTGCTTGGCACCACTTTAGAAAATTGCTGAAAAATACAGACACCGTAAATGTTCTTTTGACAAACTGAGATCAGATCTGAATGAGAAGGTTGGGGCAGTCTCTCCCTTGTCCTAGAGAGACTTCACACTCAGTCATATACACATCACTTTCCTCTAGGGTACCATCTGTGGGTACTGTCTCCTGCCCATATCCCATCCTATTCTAACCCTCTACTCATTCGCCAGACAACATCATCTCATCCCACAGAGATGTCATCCTTGCTGCATCACAGTTAGAATTTCACTGGACGATATGACTAATGGAAGGATTACCATTGTGTTAACAAAATGTGAGGAAAGGTGATTGTAGCCCGGCATGCCTATAATCCCAGCACTCAGGAGGCTGAAGCAGGAGGATCACTGTGAGTTTGAGGCCAGCCTGGGCTATATGGGGGGTTAAGGACAGTCTAAACTGCCTAGTGAGACCCTGTCTCAAAAAAAAACAACAAAAAAGAGAAAAATGATTGTATGTTATAGAGCAGCATCTAGAAAATAGATTGTTAATAATGAACTAGCTGAGTGAATAATGAACTAACAATGGCACGAACCAGTAATCCCAGCACTCTGGGAGGCTGAGGCAGGAGGATTGCAAATTCAAACTGAGCCTGGGCAATTCAGTGATTTAGTAAGAACCCTTTTTCAAAATAAAAAATTTAAAAAGGGCTGGAGATGTAGCTCAGTGTGAAGCCCTGAGGCATTCGCTAGTACCCAGAAACAAAACATTAGAAAGACAATAAAATCTTTGTGAAGGCATAAACCTGTTAGTATGTTAGGACCAGCTGATATGGACTTGTGAGAACTGATTGTTACATTTTCAAGAATTTTCCGAGACAGGCAGGTCTGCAGATGCCGTAGCAACGGCACGAGTCGCGCAAAACGCACAGAATCAGCTCGCGCCCCAGCAGCAATCCACTGGACCCCCCACCCCGACCCCCGGCTCCTCTGTACAGCCACCTGGTTCCACACTACAAAGACGCAGAGGACACCAGACCACCAGACCACTGTACTGGGTAAGTTGGAGTCATCTTCACCTCCCATCAGGACTGGGTCTATCTTCAAGGGGAAGGGCAGCTGGAACCTGCAATACAACTCTGCAGAGTTCAACCCTACAGGAGGACAGGGAGCTCAACTTGGGACTTGCAGCCAGAAATCTGCCTGAATCTCATGGGTCTGCGACTACCTTGCTGAGACTCATTGACTTATATCTGCACACTGCATCCCACGTTGTCTATTGTGACAGCAGAGACATACCCTGAAGGAGGCCCTTCATCTTCATGGTTATCTTTTATTCCCAAAATTAGTTTTATTATTTTGCTTTTTTTCTCTTTTCTTTTCTTTTGCTCCTCTTATCTTTAATTTTTTTCCCTACTCTTTGCAAGTATTTGTTTTTCTCTCCTTTTTTTCTTTTCTTCTTTCTTTTCTCTTTCCTTTCTCTCTCTCTTACATCACTCTCTTGCTCTCCCACATTGTTTATCTTCCCTTTTTGTCCTCATTCAGAGTTCTTCTTTATTTTCCTATTATTCTCTTTTTCCTTCTCACCTGTGTTCTCTGGCCACACTGCTAACCTTCCCCTATCCTTCTTCCCATCTGTCCCTCCCTCCCCAACCCCTTCTAACTCCCCATCCCAAAGGGTAAAGTTGTTATATTGAAGAGTTTATTCACTATATGTTGGGTTGGTCCTCAATCTTGATTTAAGTCACACAGCTAAAGGTGATAGATTAATAACGACCACAAAATGCCATTTTCAGAGATGTACTTGATACAATGGTGTTGCTGATTGTATCACTTGGGCTAAGGTGTGGGTATTGATCTAGTCAATGAACCTTCCTAGTATAAGGAAACTGAGATAGCCTTAGAGTCATTAGACACTCAAAACTTAAAGACCAGCTATATCTGGAAGACACCTCTGAGAAGCAATCATTCCATAAGGGTTCGAATTACAAGCAACAAAGATACCTACAATAAGCAATTGCAAACTATCAACCCAGGAGTTAAACCAAGGACAGTACCAAAAACAAAAATGAGAAGACATTTAAGCAAGGCACAAACCCAGACTTCCACCCCACCAAGGGTAAATCCTGGGGGAAATGAGATGGAAAAGTCCCATAACCAACCACCTGGATACCCTGAACTGATAGCACAGGAAGTAACAAAACAGATGAATGAGGCTCTAGAAGAAAAATTCAAAGCAGAAATAATCTCCCAGATATCCACAGAGATGGTGAGCAGAAGGAAAGACATGATTAGAGGATCTAGAACAGAAACAAATAAAAAAATAGATGAGCTCAGAAACATGCTGGAAGCCAAGAATACCCAGCATAAGAAAGAAATGGAAACCATGATTGCCCAACATAGGAAAGAAATGGAATCCATGAAACAGATTCAAACAGATATTCAGGAGATTAAAAATTCCATTGAAAGTATCCACAGCAGATTAAGGGAATCTGAAGATAGAATATCAGATGTAGAAGACAGAATCACGGTTAGAGACCATGAAAATAGAGATTTCTTAAAAACAGTAAGGGACCATGAGAAATCAATCCAGCAATTGCTAGACGATGCAAAGAAGAATACATAAGACTGATAGGACTCCATGAAAAAACAGGAGAAAGCACAATTGACATAAAAAAAACTGTTCACAGAAGTAATTGTGGAACACTTCCCAGACAGAGGTAGAGAATTGGACATACAGATAAGTGAGGCATATAGAACTCCAACTAGCCCTGATCAAAATAAGTCTACATCTAGACATATAATAGTCAAGATCCCAGAAACCCAACACAAAAACAAAATCCTACAAGCAGTTAGAGAAAAGAAACAAATCACCTACAAAGGAAAGCCCATCAGAATCACAGCAGACTTCTCAACACAAACCCTCAAATCAAGGAGAGCCTGGAGTGAAGTATTTCAAGCCCTAAAAGAAAATAACTTCCAACCTAGACTGTTGTATCCCGCAAAATTATCTTTCAAAATCGATGGGGACATTAGATACTTCCACGACAAAAAACATCTGAGAAATTTCATGACCACCAAACCAGCACTACAAGCAATTCTAAACAATATCCTAGAAAAAAGCAATGAAGGCCACAACTCCATGAGGCCCAACAGAGGGAAGCCACCAGGCAAGGTAAGACACTAAAGGGAAAGGGAGAAAAAAAGAAATAAAAGAGCCAACAAAAGTAGAATATCATAACAAGAATAAATCAATATCTATCAATTATAACCCTCAATGTTAATGGCCTCAATTCACCAATCAAAAGAAACAGACTGGCAGAATGGATTAAAAAGGAAAACGCAACAATATGCTGTATACAA